>OX388326.1:6389845-6670250 GCA_947579605.1 Athripsodes cinereus
AATATCATACACGCCACCTCTCAACATCATTACTCACATAAAATGTCTGTATTTCACTCCCTCATTCATAGGCTAACAAACATTCCTTTATCAAAAGAAAACTTTACTAAAGAACTTGATTTAATAAAAACCTTAGCTTCAAATAATTCATACGATCCGGATTTGGTTGACAAACTATTACATAGAAAAAACTTGAAAATATTCAGAAATTCTGTTGCCCCTGGCTTAGTAAATAAAGTTGATAAAAAATGGGTAAAACTAAACTTCGTTGAAGGTATTAGTAACAAAGTTTCAAAAATAATCACTAAAACTGGTAAAAACGTAGCATTTTATAACAAAAAATCTTTACATAGTTTCCTGGTTAACAACAAAGATAAAATCAAATCGTTAGATAATAGCGGTATTTATCAGTTGTCCTGCAATGATTGCCCCAGTGCCTATATTGGACAAACTGGAAGATCCCTCAATACCAGAGTAAAGGAACACTTGGCGTGTCATCGTCTGAAAAACATAGATAAGTCAAATTTTGCTGACCATCTTACGTCTAATAATCACACATTTGACCCTGATACTGGTATCAAATTAATCCATAGAGGGGTGAAAGGTCAACTTTTAAATCGCCTTGAAACTTTGGAAATAAATAGGTTAAAAAATAATCCTGATATTCACATTATTAATGAACAAATTACTCTTAGTTCTTCTCCTTTATTAAAACCTATTATCTAATTCTTATTATTGTGGATTCCCAACTAGCTAATCCTTTCTAAAAACTTGTGTACTGCCGCTCTTTTGTTCTTTTGTTTCAGTCACTACATACCTGCAACAGTGATTCATAACCATCGGCCTCCACACCTCCTGACAAGATCAACAATTAATTATCTATTAAATTTATTTTTTACAATTTACTAATTGGTTTACTATTGTATAGACTCATTTTAATTTTAAAGATTATTTTTCATAGAAAAACATAACATTATATCAAGCAGATTCATATTTTATACATACTAACTATCAGAGGAAGGCTACCTCTTAAAAAAATAATGCTCATCTCTGATATGGGTTTTTGTGGTTTCCCCAATATCGTTAAAAGGCAAATGCTGGAGATGTTTTTCTTAAAATCCGTCCACAACGGTACTCTATTTCAATTGTTTGTTACTACTGTCTTAACTACCTCTTTTGTTTTGCTACCCAATGACATACTATATATATTTGTTACCAACCTGTAATTTCTTTACTTTTCGCCAGCCTGATGATGAGAGCGGAAGCTCTTGAAAGCCGGCTCGCGTTCAATAAAAAGTCACCGTGGATATACTACAAATAAGTGTTTTATTTTAATTAATTAAGTCATGATAGTTTTTTTTCTTAAATTCAAAGGCACTCAAAATTATTAACTAAGTACCTAATGTTTAAAAAATATAATATAAAAACTTTTAAATAAAAAAAATATTTGGTTAATGTGAACACAAAAGGATTAAACCCCTCCCCTTGAAGACACATACCGTCTTCACCATCCACTAGCCACTAGCTCCACATATCCAAACCACTGTATGTAATTTATTTACTCGCATTCTATCCACAATTCTCCTCATTCTTCTAATATCCTCACTCTGTCACGCAACGTTTTACCAACCATTCTTCTCATCAATCGCATCTCCACTTCTTCAACCATGTCCAAGTTTTGCTCGCACACAGAAGTTTTGAAATTCAATAGGACTCAAAATATTATTTAATAAATTTAAATTAAAATTGTTTTAGTTAATGTAGACTGACGTAGACTGTTAATTTAGACAGATATTCATTTGTATGTATGTGTATTATTCTTTAATTTTATTTATTATATTGATGGGTTAGTTGGAAGATATCGCTTCTGCAATAATCTCGTCCTTTGCACAATAGATATAACTTATTTGTATCGCATTATTTTATAACTTTGTAATTATGTATGCTCCTTATTGTGAAATAAAGTTTATTATTATTATTATTAGACTGAAAAGGATAAAAATTCGTGGTAAATTTGATTCATCACTAATCTATGAATTTCTATTAATAAGGGGAGGGAAAACAATAATTTTAAACAACACCAAGAAGTACCTAATCAATATTCAACAAGCGGTTATAAATATCGTATAGAATTTTATATGCAGATAGGTGCAATTAATCTAAGTAATGCGCATTCCACATTAGCTAGACTACATGAAATGAAAGCTATACTTACCTAGTAGGCCAGTAATAATATTTCAAACATTTTAAGATTCAATGATAAGTGATGTGGGTTACCTGGCTAAATAACTAGTGGATGTAGTTGAAAGGTAATTCATTAAAGTGTAGCTCAGATATATATACCTTAAAATTTCTACCCCCCGTCGCCAAATTTTCAAAATGGTCTAGGAATTTGAAATGTTTTAAATTCTTCGGTTTTCTTTAAGAATATTTTCTCAAAATACCTCTTTCAAAAAAGTAGTAAGGGGTATTTGTACCGACTATTATTTATACAATCTCATCCTTCTTCGATTTAAATTTCGTTAATTTTTTTATAATATTGTAGCGAGCATTTCTTGAAATAATATTTGACGATGAAATTGAGGTGATTTTGAATATTTTCACTAGGTATCCCCACACCTTTGCCAAAAGAACCTTCAGTCCTTGTATTCGTTTGCATATTTTTGACTATTTCGTAAAGTTTAAAACAAGATTAAGATCGTATTTAGATTACGTCATATGAGTAACCCTGCAGAACATTCCTCTCTCGCACCCGCTCATTTCTTAGGACATTATCTCATTATCTTCATTACTCACTCAGTCAATAGATTCCCATTGTGGGGGTTTTAACCGGTCAGTCCTTCAGTCTGTCCAACATGCCACCTCTTGTTTGAACAAGACTTTTGAGCTATGCGGGTGATCGGTGGATCTCTATCAATGCTGAATTGAGAATTTCAGTGATTTCTTTTTTATCATCATACACTGCGAAAACCTTTAACATGTTAATAAAGATGACAGATAAAAAAGATGTTAAATGTCTCATGTGTGAACTTTTAAGAATATACACATAACTTTAATTTACAGGACATTCAAAAACTTTACGAAAAGAGTGAGATACCTATTTGAGGGAGACGGTAGGTATATTATAATATTTCTGCGGTAATAGTGAATCAGTTATATTGGGGGTGTATTAGAAATTTAAATCCATGTTATTGAAATATTATAAATATCTTTGGGTGCGTGTTCTCGTCATTGACCTTTGTGGTATAGACTAGTAAGGCAGTACCTACTTATTTTCTCAGAAAACATGTTATAAAATTATTATTAATTACCTATATTATTATTACACTGTATAACTCTATAACGGTATCTTTCATATTTAAACTTTAGTAATGATTCTCCTCCTATATACCTGAAAAATCCATAATAAATGTTCCCTGCAATAAAAAAAATCAATGTCCTTCAAGCACTGCAACACAAAATTTATTTTACATAAATTTTGATACACACGATAGGCGATCATTTTTATATAAAAAGGTGTATTTCTAATATAATATGGACTCCACAGGGGTCGGCAACCTTTTAGCTGTGGTGTGCCAAGCCACTCTACCAATATGATTCAGGGTGCCGCCTTAATTCTAAATTATATAATGAGGTTCTAGAGGAGAAGAATTTTATATCAAATTTATCTTTTAAACATATTTATTAAAAAAATAACATAAAATTCTAACATAAATTAATTTTTTTTAATGCGAACCTTGTCCCTGATTACTTTGTAGAGTGCCATTCAGAACCCCATCGCGTGCCAAGCCTGGCACGCGTGCCATAGGTTGCCGACGCCTGATATGGACCATCAATAATTATTTCGTATCAACAGAAACATACTTTTATAAATGTATCAACAAAGAGGGACTCGAGGGAGATATTATGGACGTAACTTTTTGAACCAACGCTTGCTTAAAAGACTGATTGATGTGAAATTATTTTGACCGCATTATCAATTTTTCCTTTAAATTACCTCTTTCAAACATTACAAGATTTCGTATGTTTTTTTCTTCTTTACTAATTTTGTTGATAATTTTTATTTTAACTTATAATATGTTTCAAACTATGTTTTTGTGTGTTAGCGATAGCTGCTTGTGCGATATGCTTGTGAGAACAGATGAATGAGCAGAATGTGCGGTAGGTACTTAAATAATTGACTTAACTGTGGTACATGTTTGTGGATGACAACTGAGTTATGAACGACTTATTTTTATTTTTGTAAACCATATTTATAGTTGCTGTCTGTTTTGTATTTTTTTATCAATAAATAAAAATAAAATAAAAAATAAATTTCCAGTCCATATTAAAAGTCATTTGTTCTCCTAGGGCAGAGGTGACCAAGTCAAACGCGATCGACCAGTTCCATCACCAAGCTATTCCTAGTCGATCGACGAAAATTCTATAATGGTATGATTTTATATATTTTCAGCCTTAACCTAGGTTTAAAGAGTCTTAGGCCTCACCTATTAAATATAATAGGTATGTAGAAAAAAGATGATCTCGGGCATAATTCCGTTAAAAAAATGTACCACCCGACGTATGAAAGTTTGGCCACCCCTGTCGTAGGGTTTAAAATATATTATACATATTTACAGAAATTCAATGTGTAAGTTACAAGTATCAATATTTCTTTACGATCCTTGTTCAATGTGTGCACCTTATTTAGCCCCTAGTAGAACATAGCGAACCTATAATGTATGTAGGTATCTACTTATTATTATTATTATTAGGTATATGTACTATAATAAAATATACTTGTGTACCTCCTATGTAATACAGTTTACCTACATATCATACACGACACTGTTGCTCAGCTGGATAGTACAATGTGTAAATATTTTCATTATTTACGTTATATAATATTGTAATAATTTATTATTATGTACCAACATCCAGTCAGTTAGTATTGTCTATGCATGGGTGTGATCGCCTCCCTGTGTTACTTATGGTACCGATATTATTATATAATGACATATTAATATTGTTCAGCCGTACTCACAAAAATATTAATACATATTGTATCTAATGAAATGAGTCTAAATTTGATCCAAACTAAATGAAAACCCTTGCTATAGACAATTTGTTATTTATGGTTAAATCTAAACTTATCTTAATTAAAAAAAAACAACTTTTTATCTACTCAATATTGCAGCGAAAATTCTAAATTTTGACGAATGTATTTATTATAAGGAACATAAAATGACTCCTTCCGTGAAGTTTCCGGCAAAAAATTGGTCTCCCCCTTTTTTCGTAAGTTTTCCAATGTCCTCTAAAGAAAGGTGAACTTGGAGACTTAATCAACAATGTTGAAGACTTTTGTCAATAATATATAACATATTAATTACCGTCTAACGTGGCAACTTTACCTATCAGTGGCAACTTTACCTACCTCTATCAGGTCTCAAGAAAACTATTCCTTCACAAAATGTATCAGCAGTTGTATGGTCGTTTCAGTTTAGGAATGTGTGTTAATTAACTGGCAATACTAAAAAAAGTTTTCGTTGGCAGCACTGCAATAACTGTCAAGTTATATCTATATTTCTGAACGTTTTGCATGCAGTCATTTCTGGAAGTCTTACCAAATTTGATATAATTATTGTGTAATTACTGAACTGAGGTGAGTCATATTTATATATTCTAAACAGCACATACTTATGAAGATATTAAGATAATCAGAATGTTTTAATTTTCACTGTTTTTGGAAATATTTTACTTTATATTAAAAGTCACATTAGGTAAAGTTGCCACCACTTGAAGTGGTGGCAACTTTACCTAATGTTAGGGCTACCAACATGAATACATATATATACATTTTGATCTACTTAATAATTTTTGTACCGAGTTCGATGGGAAAAAGTGCTCTACGCGTGTTTATTATATTAAATTCAATTAGAAATTTAATTAAAATTAAGTGTGAGTAGGTAAATATAAAAAAATATTGCCGTGATTGGACAGGTGTTCAAAATAATTTGTGGCAGCCCTACAATAAAACATGGATTAGTATGAAAATGTTCATAGAAGCTAAGGCATCTTTACCTACAATCATAAGACAAATTATAATACAAACAATGTTGCCAGGAAATGTATGATTTAAGTTATAAAAATCAAAGACAAGTGTAGAGAGTGTGGTAGGCATGATAATTCAACTTACGTTACACTCTTAATCCCCGTTTATTGAAAATATTGTGAGTGGGTAAAGTTGCCCATTTCCTTCCATCTTTACCTATGATTTATTTTTATCAATAACTCGTTCATTTTTGACTTTTATTTATACGTGTATGCAGAAATTTACAACCTTTTATTATTTAAACTTATATAAAGTCATAATTCACTCTTATGGATATTTATTTCAGAGATATTTTATTTTTTCAAAAAAAATGTGGTAAAGTTGCCATGGTTGACGGTACTATTCATCTGAGTGTAATGCCATGATTCATCCATTATTTCAAACCTGTTGATTTTGAGATATCTAGTTATGGTATTGAGCCCACGATTTAATATCTTCAATTCGGCAGCAATGAGGAATGCCACCCAATCTGAAAGTATATTTTATTATTGGCACTAAGTAGATGAACTCCACAAGCAGTTAGTAAGTTTATCTTTAATTGATGTATGTATTACTACTCCAACTACTATCCCATCACGGCATTTAGCACAAGTGGGGTAGCCAGCAGACCAACTGAATTCAATGAACATGCAAGCTGTCCTCTCCGTTGCAACAATAATTCAATACATTCGGGATGGGTGGCAAACTTCATCACTGAATTTTAAGATGTAAACTGTTTTAACTTTTCCGAACACCTATATTTTACAGAACACTCGAAAACTTATGGAAAAGAGCGGGAAACCAATTCTTTGCCGGGTGTTACACGGAATATAAACTCGCCCTCTGTAACTTGAATGTTAACTTTTTATATAATTGTTTGTAATCAATGTACAGTAAAGAATAAATAAATATTAGAATAATTGATGTAGGTATGCATACATTTTTATTGATTGAAATATGTTAAAGGGATGGCTGGAAGAAATCTTTCTTGTGACAAGCCCGCCTTTGGCACTTGAAATAAAAATAAAGTAGGCACCCATTGAAGTTATTTGTTCACAATGAATAAATTCCTCCTACGTAATATATTTATTTATACACATAGAATAGAACAAACTCACGAAGGTTATCATATTATATGTAGGTACACTGTACAGTATACACTCATTATATTACAAAGCACCTACAGTATTGAGTATACATTCATATACAATATCATGCGCCACAATATACTCCCTATAACATTATTGTAATTTTGTAATGTGACAACTAGGTAAGTCACATACCATAATAATATCATGTATGTATATAATAATAATAATAATAATAGATGCCTCACAGTGTTGGTGTGCGGAGCGGACGGGGTGTGTTCAGTAGTCATACATAATACTAACATATTATAATCATAAATGTAAGCGTATGTATATAATAATTACAGTGAACGTGTTGACGTGGTATGATTGTTGTTGATTCGAAGATTTGTATTTGTTGTATATTTTGACAATATTGAATTATATGAGATAATCAAGAATATGTGCTTCGTCCTCTCTGCTTATCCCACTTCCTAGGGACAAGGCACGAAGGGAGAGATAAGTATCGTAGATTTTCACGACGTTTATCAGATGCTTGTTTGTAGATTATTTTATATTACATACTTACTGCTAGCCTTAATTTCTTCACTGTTGGATAAAGGTTTCATCAAAATCATTCCATTCATTTCTGTCTTGAACAACACGGAACCAATTCTTTCTCATCCCTTGAACAATGTCTTCAGCCCATATTATTTGGGGTCCGCCTATGCTTCTCCTGTTCTCCCACAGTGTCCACTCCAGGAGCCTAGGTGTCCGTCTGCAATCCTCTCATCTCACTGCAATTAAGCTTGGAGATAATATTGTATATATAGATTTATTACTATTACATTTCTAAAAATAAAAGTAAAAACCAAACGGTTGAGCCGTGTCTTTTTCTTTTGACCAACATATCAAAGAGAGTGTGTGAAACCTCATTACTGAAATAAAAATATTAAATGATTTACAAATTTATGAAGTGTTACCAATTTTTTAATACCTACTCATATACTTTGCAGTAAGGAATTAATTTTATCTTGGTGACTCTTATTTTACCTTTAGGCAGACCAAGGCAGAGGCTATTGGATAACATCTACCGAGATCTAGAGGAACTGAATACTAAAGACGACTGGCAGTCCATTGTTCAAGATAGAAAGGCTCAGAGATCTATTGTTTTAAAGCCAAGTAACTACAAGGGCTATTCGGCCGTAAGAAGTATGTAAATAAAACTCTTCATATACTCCACCTTTTTTCTATTAATTCTTGGACACAGATCCAACTTAATATCATCTACAAAACCTTCCACGAGTACATAAATACATTTTATCGACGTTACTCCTATCATAGACTTCTTTTCATGAAATTATGAAATCATTTTCAAAAGAAAGATTAGTAATAACGAATTGTCCATACTAAGAATTAGAGAAGGATTCAATTGAAATTGTAAACCAGGTTTTTGAATTTGCATTATTGCCAAGAAAGTTAGATATTTTGAAAGCCAAACAACATTCCTTTAGCATAAGTAGACCTTCGAATACAAGTTAGTAATCATGTTCCTCATAAACATAAACCTACACCTAATAAAAGTAATATATTATTATAATGCATAAATTGCTAAACTAATTAACTACAAGGATACCATTTGGTTGGGGCATGTACTAATCGACAAACCATTGTACTGTGTAATGTTTTCTACTATTTGAAATCATTGATAAGGTATGTTGTATTTGACTTGTTTGAGCCATCAGCTGCGTCTTCTTGGAGTGTATTGTACTTGTGGTTATTTCTGGACAATGTTAAAGATAGTTTTCGGATTTTACTGAATTTTCACATCTGCGTGAGTGAAGTATTAATAATTTTAATCAATAGACATCAACCAGGTTGTGCAGGTAGTGTTGTGGAATTCTCAAGAAATAATTATTCGAGAAATTTACCGAGAAATTTCTCGGTAAATTTCTCGAAGTAGAGAATTTTCCGAGATTTTTTTATTTTTTATTTAACAGTTTAATAATAATAAACACTTTATTCAATCAATCAATAACAATGTACAAATGTTGAGACAATTTATCACCAATATAGCTACAATTAATTATGGAAACAAAAAAATGTTAAGTAGGTACCTACATAGAAAAAAGTGCTAACAACTGATAAAAAATCTTGATGGTTGACACCCCACATGCCCATATTTAAGTTTAAAAAAAATTGCAAGTACTTACATGGAAAAAAGTGTTAATAACCTCTGATTTGGGCCTTAATCAGCCCCACAAATTTTTGGATCAATCAGGTTGGCTGCGAAGTATACTGGGCGAAAGGGTATAATACCACTAAGAAGAATTATGGAGAGAAATTTCTCTTCCATCAGAGGAGAAATTCTCGGAGAAATTTCTCTGGAGAATTTTCTCTTCTCACATCACAGATAAGGTGGCTGTTGAGTAATACAGTGGAACCTCTCATAACGAGTTTAATTCGTTTCAGACTCTTACTCGTTAAGCGAAACACTCATTATGCGAAACATTTTTTTCTATAGAAATCAATGTAAAATACGATAATGCGTTCCATGCCGAAAGAATACTCAATGATTTTTTTTTATTAACGTTTTTTCAAATAAAAGTACTTATAAAGGAGTGTAACAACTTGTAATACAATTTAGATTTGAAAAAAAAACGTGAATAAAAATATGAATTTATGACAAATAATTAATCATTTTTAACTAGAAAACTAACCGTAAAGGTAACCATTTCGTAGACATTCTTGACACTCCCTTTGAAGCATCCATCTTCTTAATTTTATCGTTGTTCTTCAGAATAGTGCAGATCGTTGATGTTGACCCGTGGTATATGCGCGCTAGATATGCCACCCTCACACTTTGTTCTCGCTTTTCAATGATTTTATGTTTCATTTCAATAATTATTTTTATTCTCTTCTGGCTGTCTTCTTGTGTAATACTAATAATATTAATACAAATTTTGGAAGAATGGGTGATCACATGCGAAACTGATGTACTGGCGCGGAAGTCCCGGCTCACAAGGTCACAAGTGAATGCCGTGAAGAAGGATCTTACCCTTTCTCTGTAACTCGTTATGCGAAATGTCGCTCGTTATGGGAGCAACTTTTTCACATTTTTGTTTGCTCGTTATGCGAATTACTCGTTATGAGAGGTTCCACTGTATTCTTAATTCTGGAGGTGTTTGCATGGATCTTCAGGGTGTTGTAAATATCTTCTGGAGGAGTTATTGATTAATTGGTGGTATACTTTGTGGTGATAGATGGCTCAATAATTTTTATTCTTTCCTCCAGAGATCCTTGTTCATTGTTACGGTTTCCAAGACTTCTGGAATCTTCACTAAATGACTTTGACTCTAAGAATTTATTATAGGTATAACATATGTACAATATTTATTTTTTTATTGTTTAATTTTATTATTGTAATGTAAGATAGTTAAGATCACAGCCCAAAATCCCCATAAGGGATTAGGCAAAATAATATAGACTTTGTCAACATATTTTTTATTAATAAAAGTTAAAAAAAAAGTAAGATTTTCAACTAAGGAAAGACCGCAGATATCAATTCGACGTTTTTAACCCTTTCAGGATCGAAGCTTCCACAAGTAATTACCCATCTCTGTTTTATTGTTAAAATAGAAATATTATAACCAAAATATATCAGTATTTTTTCCTTTGCCTATAGAAAAGAAAAAAAAACATTATACCATAAAAAAAATGTTTTCAAGCATCGTACATTTTTCGAGCTGATATTTTGATACTTGGTAACAGTAAATGTCGTAAAATTGTTCTATAAACTTTCATACTATTTCAAAATATAAATAATATTTATAATTTGAATCTTCGAAGATTTAGTTTAGTTAATATCTTTGGAAAGGATACTTCCCCTAGACCTTAAAGGGTTAAAACACATCCTAGTTTAAATTAAGACTGCATTCATATTTTTATTATCATTATTATTATTATTTGGATGATTTGTAAAGCGTCGTTTTGTGAAAAAAATCCACCTCAAGGGCGCTCTTTGCTAACTAAGGTTGTGTCTGGATTATTCTGTGAGATTTCTTGAATAGATAAGTCTTCAGTTTTAAAACATTAGTTAAGGTGTATACTCACTTTAGGAAACCAAAACTCATTGAACTACCAAGTGTACAATTTGAATGCAGTCATTAAATTCACTTATTGATTGATATAATATTATAGTCCTGAGGCAAATTGTATTGTAACATTCTCTTCCTAATGACAATACATAAGTAATAAACAATAACAATAAACATAATATTAACTGACTAAACTCTCAATACGATAATAGAAACAACCTGTTTTCTTTGTCTACCCTAAAAGTATCTATAAACATCCTTGACTCACCAAATAATTTAAATGAGTAGATGATGGTTTTATTCAACATTTGACAACTTCAGGAAATTCTTCGCAATTTATTTTATAGATGTCATATATTTAATAAAATTTAATTTATCGTCCGACGGTTCTTAGTGGAAGTCCATATTAAAAATTTATTATCCATTATTTATTTGTACTATCAAAATTTCAATATATGTATTCTGATCCTAGAATATTATCTTTCTTTTTCTACGCTACGAGCTGCGAGAGAAAAAGATTTCTTGATTAGAATCAATATCTTTTCTGCACAATCCTCTTCTATCCTCAGCACTGTGAATTGCTCTGAAGACTGAGGGTGCTATGGTCTGCATCTTTACTTGGTCCGTTCATCAGACTCGCCTTATTTCTTCACACAAACATTTTTCTACGAAAATGTAATATACATTTCAATATACGATTTGCAAATTGAATTCCATGGCAGCGTTGCCAATTCGAAATTTAAAAAAGACTTAGGCCAGACTTAGAAAGTACATAGATTTAGGAAAAGAGTTTAAGATTCCCGAATTAGATATTTTTGGTCGATTTTTCAAAGATGAAGACCTTATTTATGGTCTAAAATTACAGAATTCAATGATTTCCCTGGCACTCGAAATTTCTATCGCCAAATTTGATAAAAGGCATAGGAATTTGAAAGATTTTACTTAGATTTAAGACTTTGAAAGTACCTACCTAGATTTAGGAAAAAAGTTTAAGATTGCCGAACTTGGTATTTTTGGTTGCTTTTTCATTCATGAGGACCTTTTTAGGTCTCAATTTAATGTATCATTATGTATTGTATAAAGGCTTATGCCGTCTATTGATTAATAAATAAATAAATAAATTAATAAATAGATTTCCCTGGCATTCAAAATCTCTACCCCCACGTCGCCAAATTTTCAAAGGTAGGTATAGGAATATGAAAGATTTCACGATCTCCTTACATTTGTTATAATATTTTAGAAAAGTTGTACATTCGAGAGCTAAAATTCATAAATTCCGAACAAAAGTTCGTAGTTTAGGCAAAAAGTACGTACAAGGGTACCTACTTAGATTACCAAATGGGGCCAAAAGTATGCCTAACTACATTAAAATACATAGACTCGGCAATACTGTTACGTGGAGTCTTTCTTTTTTCCTGTATCCTGTTAAACACTTGTTTTTGTAAAAACTCACATATAAGACAATTAACATCTCCAATTCAGCAGTGATAAGCTATACTATCACCCATTCTGAACGCGTCATGTCTTATCTTAATGGCAGGAAAATATTGCCTGTATGTTTATTACGTCTACTTGGTTACTATGGGCATTTTCAGAATTTTTTGCTTCGTTACGTAATGAAACCTAAAAAATATGTTTAATCATTTGTGCCTGATTTTGTACTTAAAATAGATAGGTATACAATAGTAACGGGCATGCGAGCTATCAATTATTTTTACGTTGTGTTTTATTTTTGTTAGAAACTGCACAGGATATCCCACGTGAGAGAGATGCATTTACATATAAATAGATAAAAAATTATGCAAGAAAGTCGTTTTGCACAACTTGCAAAGGTTCCTACTGTGAACACCCTTTAACTATTTCCAATATTTCAGCACGAGATGATAATCTAAAAAAAGGGGAAAGATTATGAAAACCGAGCACTGTTGCAAGAAGAACAAGTCATAATATTATCCGTAGTAAGTAGAATTATTATCCTTCAACAACAAATTTACCTATCTGCTTAGTAAGTAAACATTATAGCTACCAATGTAAGTACATACTAACCAATATAATATTGTAGTATTCTTGTATGTCACTTACAGCATGTCTATACATAATAATATACATATGTATTATGTAATGATAAGGAGTATGTAGAATAAGTGATAAGGAGTAGCTTATCAGTGTACTTATTTTTCATAATGCTATGTGTAAGATTTTATGTTATGTGGTGCACCAAGCAAGGAATAATTCTTTTCCTCTCTTACTGCGTATTCTTTTTCTTAAGTTTTTGAGTGTCATGTAAAAAGGCAAGTGCAAAAATATAACATGGGTATAAATAAATCATGTTATCTATTTCTAATGGAATTTTTGGATGTTCTCTCACTCCTTTCTGTAAGTTTTTAATTGTCCTGTAAAAGCAGGTGTTCGATCGGAGATGCCAACACTGGCATAGTGGTACTAGACTAGAGAGAGTTGAAATATAAATAAATTGTCACCTAAACGAATAAATAGGAGTCCTTGGTCTCCTGAAATATCCGACAAATAGTTATTTCAACATCTTCAATTTAAGCAGTCCAATTCAGAAGGAACGCATCCTGAATGAGTTCGTCAGAAGACTGGAGGTAGAGTCTCGGCCTCGTGAACGAGGGGTCCGTGGTTCGATATCAGGTGCCGGCAAACTCCTCTTTCACGACACAAGCTTTTAGTAGCTTACTGTGAAAGGTGTATAAGGTTGTATTTGGGTTTATAAAAAAACCCAGATATATCTTCTTTTTTTTTTTTTTACAAAAATGTTTTTATTGGCTCGGAAAGAATGAACCATGTTTATTAGATTTAGTTAGTTATTATACATTATGTTTCTATAGGATACCGAAGATGTCAAAGCAATACACATAGGTACGTCGCTGCATACTAGAGTGACAAATTCTGAAGTCAAGACCCGAAAAAATAGTACCGGAGTGAAAGAAATATGAGATTTATTATATTATTCCGACGAGATTTCAGGTAAACCGATGAAACTGAACATCGTAATATTATTTCATTTTGTAAAACAGTAATAATGAATGTAGGTATGTGGCATGCATTGTAATATTGCTATGGGGACACCTTGTCTATTGTTTTACAGTGTGGTGATCCTAGCAATTAAATTCTAGGACGTCCTCATTTGAGCTGTAATTAGGTACCTATGAGTAGCTAGTTATTAATATGATAATAGATAGGTATTTCTTAGGTACTTACAAATACCTATAGCTTATATAACCCTATATGTTTAGCTGTGGATAGATACTATAGCTTATATAACATAACATACATAGACAGTCCCAAACTAAGATGAATCTTGTATTATGGCCGGGTACTAGCACGACGATACACACATATACAATGCACTGAACATATATAGATGTAAGACCCAGACCCAGGACAATTTGAAAAAGGTCATTCTTCATTCTGCCCTGGCTGAGAATCGAACCCGGGACATCGTGACTCAAAGGCAAGAGCGTTACCTCCGCGCCACACCGGCCGACAAAATATATATGCATCTAATCATTAGATTTGTAATATGTAATCTATGCAATACGGAAGGGACGATGGTTTTAGCAGGATTTTTGACACTGCTCAACAATAGTTGACCAAAAAGTGTACAGATTTTTCGTCTACGAGATCCTGTAATACCATTCTTTTTCACAAAATAGTGGTTAAATGGAAGAAGTCACTTGATAGTAATAATATCGCCTTGTCTCTCTTTTGATCCCGGTAAAGAATACATTTCTCACTGTAAATGTTTGACTTTTACAGGACACTCAAAAACAGGCAGAAAAAATAATTACACTAGATATAAATCATTTCACATATTTTTCTCATAAAATAACCAGCATTTGAGGGAATCTTTAGGGGTTACCTCTCCGACTGAAATAACTTACCACGAAAATAATGTAACAGGTACTTTTGAAATACTCGAGTAAACACCTTAAGATACAAGTGATTTTCATAGATAAATAATAGATACAAGTGATATCAGACAGTTACTACCTACCTGCATAGATATATTGCAATAAGTATTTTGTATTATTTATGTTTATTGAGCACCACCCACCAGCTCCGCAGTAATAATAATAATATGATGATGGTGATAAGAACAGCTGATTTGATATAACACAATACGTATACAAGTATTTATAACGTGATGTATTATATAGCATTATTATACAGATTATTAATAATACCGGTATTAACGACTGTCTACGTATTATAGTACCTGCTATCGTAAGATACATTCTACAATAACAGTAATTATTCAAAAGTATCTGGGTACATAAATAATGTACTTGTTTTTAGTACATCACTATTTATATTACAAACAGTTGTATACTGTCCATAGTGTCCATCCAATCATACATCCCATCACGGCATCTCTTGCAGGTGGGCTAGTCAGCGGAGCAACTGCCAATATTGCGGATAAACGTGCGAGTCGTCCTTTCCGTGACAATAAAAGTAAATACATTTAAGATGAGTGGTATTATAATACGTTGAATTGAAATTTAGAAATGTTCTAAAAGTGATGTTTTAAGAATACCTATCTGATTTTTACAGGATAATCGAACATTTATGAAAAAGACTAGGATCACGTCTTCGATAATCCTTTCAGGAGGATAAAATGTAATTACAATGACAATGTTTTTTATTTTAAAAAGATATAGGTATCTGGGTTTGTTATAAACCCAAATACAACCTTATACACCTATCACAGTAAGCTAAAAGCTTGTGTCGTGAAAGGGGAGTTTGCCGGCACCTGGGATCGAACCACGGACCCCTTGCTCTGGAGGCCGAGACTCTACCTCCAGGCTACCGACGAACTCGAACATTCTCATAAACATCTTGGTAACGTAACCCTCGTGCTAGGCTTAGTGTTTGTACTTTTATAAAAATGTAATCAAACTATTCTTTCACGCGGGCTACGGCAGTTTACATCTCAAGCATTACTAACCTCTTTGATAATCAATCAAATTAATTATTATAATACCTATTAATCTGATTAAACGATCAATGATAAACAATTGAATGACATGTGTACTCATTGTAATCTTTTTGATGGATTTATCTTAAGTATGTTCTCATACTTCGCGTAACGCTCTTGCCTTTGAGTCACAATGTCCCGGGAACGATTAAACGTTCCTGAAGATGGCGACAGCACGCTTGCCGAAAGCTCAAGGGAAAAGCAACAAATTCACGCAGATACCGACAACCAGACAACTTTAAAAATTTGAAATTCGAAGCGTTCAGAAAGAATGCATAGATTATTCGGTATCAAATTAATATTCGATTTTTAAACATCGCGCTCCTTTCCATATTCAAATAAGTAGTTATGTAGGTACCTATCTATATAGAACATGGATTTGAATATTTCATAGTCATTCCTAACGTCGACACACAACAGTGACCATAGACCAAATAATCTAAAACAGAGGACTATTATACATAGCATAGACTACTTGGGGGGTTAAATTGGTCAACTATGTATGTACGTACATACATACATACACAATACTGAATATTAGTTATGCGATAGTATAACAAGCCAGGAGTTGGCAATGTCTTCATTTTATTGTAAGTAAATTGTTGACATCTGTACTAATTTAGACTGTATTTATTTTTACAGAATTTTATGCACAGAATTTATAGAACTCATCACACAACTAGGCACTCAGTAGCCTGATGGTTGAGCCTCGTACTCTCAATCGAAAGATTCAGGGTACGATTTCTCTCGCTGTCGACTTACTTATAAGGATAAGGTTTCAAATGTTGACTTATATTCTTAGAATTACTATACCTACGAATAAACATTGGCTTAATCATTAGGAAGAACCTGATTAAAGAGAACCTGAGTATTCTGCTGTACGGTGGTGAGATGTGGGCCATCGGCAAGAGTGAAAGCGGAAGACTGGCTGCCTTTTAAATGTGGTGTTACAGAAGTATGCTGAAGCTCTACTGATCGGAACATGTCGAAAACGAAGAGGTGTTAATTAGGGTAAGCGAAAAAAGGAAATTCCTAAAAACATCAGCCACGAGTAAACTGGATTGGCTACATCAGCTACCCAGGCCTGCTCATCACCATTGCGAAGGACATGTCCGAAAGCAAGAATTGTAGGGGCCAACCATGAGACACCTATATGGAACAAGTGATGAAGGACATGAACCGTGGCATAAACGCAGAATTAAAGAGACTAGCAAAAAATAGGGATGAATGGAGAAAAAAATCCAAGCTTGGAGCAGACCAATCCAATGGATTTACCCACTATAGCACGAATAATTCATTTCTATCAATAAATTTTATACTTGTAGGTTTTTGGATTGCGATGTACCTACGTATAATCGTACTTTTTATTATGAAATCTAAACATTATATAGGTAATACTCTAAATATAAGCTTGAATCGAGAATGCAAAATAGTTGAGCAGAGGGATACACTAGCTCAGTAGAGAATCAACCACCAGAAAAATATCAGAGTACCTTTTTACATAACTTCTTCAAACAATGACTACAGACCCCTGGTACATAGTCCATGATACCTATTAGGTATGTGCAGTGTAGTATTAATATGGGTATTATGTACCACCTACTATATAGAGTGTACAACTAGGATATTATTTATGGAAACATTCGTCCGGATATTTATGGTTATTTTTAAATTTCGAACGGGATGAATATTATTATTTTGAACGCTAATAGATAGAATATTAGAACATAGGGATACTGACAACATATTAAGGAACGCATAAAGGGGCTATTCTCGAAACAGTCTTAATAGAGTGAGGAATGAGGATGTTAGAAGAATGAGTGGATGCAAGAGGAGTGTTGTGGATAGAATTCGTGTAAATAAATTGAGATGGTTTGGTCATGTGGAACGAATGAAAGAGGAAAGGATGACAAAGAGGATATACTTGGCTGAAAGCAGGGGTGTGAGGAAGCGCGGGCGTCCGAGAACTACATGGCTTGAACATGTAGATCAAATTCTCAAGGACGGCCGTGTTTTGAGTAAAAGAAACCGACGTGCGTGCATGAGAAATTGTATGACTGTAGAGGAAGCGAAAGAAGTATGTATGTAAGGACAGATCTAATTGGCGTTCCGTTCTCTCTGCCTACCCCACTTGGGATACGGCGTGAGGGAATAGATAGATAGATAGAGATTACTAGGATCTCAATAGATTTGTAAGACTCTGTAATAGAGAAGAGAAGATGGTCCTGGTTGGATCATGTTTTATTGAGAATGTCCAACTCTCTGTACAGTTTCCGGCAAAGAATATGTAGGTATCCCAATATTTTCTGTTAGTTTTCGAGTGTCCTGTAAACTGCAAATGTTCGTAAAACTTCATTAATTAACACTTATATTTAAGTGATGAAGTTTGCCACCAATCTTGAATGTCTTATTATATATTGGCACAGAGATGACAACTTGGATGTTTATTACAGGTAGTTAGTAGGTATACTGGCCACCTCACTTATACGAGATGCCGATGTGATGGTATGGTAGATAAATAGATAAAATACTTGACTAAAACGGCGTCGGGAGTAGTCCCTCTGTTCAAAGACGCTATTATATCCAGTATTTCTCCATAGCAGTACCTACTTCCAGATGGTGTTTTATTTAACTATATGTGAAATTGTAACTGACACGACATTCTAGGACTTGGACGCGTCCATTAGATATCCCCTTCCTGCTCAATAAAGAAGATAAAAATATCTGGCGTCTATATCTTTAGTCCATCATGACATCTCCCACAACCCACAAGTGGGGTAATTAGTGAAGCAACTGCAGCATGTAATAAACGTACAGTTAGTCTTCAATTTATCAATAAAATAAGAAAGGTATTCAGAATGGATGGCATGCCTAATCACTGTTGAATCAAAGGTGCTAAACCTCTTCAGGATACACTGAGAAAAATACTAACAAAATTTCACAACGAATCATTGGTACGTACTATCAGATTAGGACCAGAGATAGTACAAATCTATAATATTAACTTTTCGCAAACAAATCATTGCTAAATTTACTAACGATTTGTTTGCGATAATTAGATTTGTACTAATGAATCGTTTGTATTATCTCTGGTCCTAATCTGATAGTACGTACAAATAATTCATTGTGAAATTTCATTAGTATTTTTCTCAGTGTATATACCTACAATGTTTTACAAGCTTTATGGTTTTATAATATTCGCACAATTCATATACACCCTCACATGTTCAATATGCTCAGAACGTGTCGATCCTTTGAGATTAATTGTTCTATATTTCTATTTATTCATTTTGTTTAATCAAAAGACGAGTTATTATGTTATATTCAAATGCACTCCAACTACCCTAAAATTTAAGCAATACATATAATATAACGAGAAGATGCAGTAGATCGGGAAACTATCAATTTTCTGCCAGGAAGTCCAGGATCAAACCATCATATTATCAAACTATTGGATCATTGGGCAGCCACGTCTTCCGCAAACACCAAGAAAACTCTGCAAAGGCTATCTTTGTTTCTGCAACATCTTTTAATTTTTTCCACGTATGTCCATAGGTACTACTGCAGACAACTTGTCGATCAAAATAATGACTACTTTCAATAATATATCTATCCCTTACTATCAGTTGAAATATATTGTGTAAAATATAATACTATACAATAGATTTTAACTGCTAAATACGGCAAAATCACTCAATATTGGGTGGAACGCCTAAAGAATTATAAAAGATATGACGTTTCTAAGATTTAAAGTAATCAAGGTAACTCGTCGAGTTCGTCGGTAGCCTGGAGGTAGAGTCTCGGCCTTGTGAACAAGGGGTCCGGGGTTCGATCCCAGGTGCCGGCAAACTCCCCTTTCACGACACAAGCTTTTAGCTTACTGTGAAAGGTGTAAAAGGTTATATTTGGGTTTATAACAAAAACCCAGATATATCTAAAAAAAAAAAAAACTCGGGAGTAACCTCCATAGCTTCAGGAATGCAAAACCGCTAAGATATCCACTTTGGATTATTGGGGCCAGTGACAGCTTAGAATGTATACCTACTTGATAATATAAATATGAGTGGCATCCAGAAGCGACACAAGAAGGATACGTTGACTGCGAAGCGCTATGCCATGCCAGTATAACTAGCCCCGGGGCAAAGAGTACGAAACCAGAATAATTGAGGTCACCAGAATAGAAGAGACTCGAGCTATATTATATAGAAACGCTTTGATGATAATGTGTTAATGCCATTTTTCAATAATGCTCACGCTGCAACGGTTGATTGATAACTAAAGATATATAAATAACTTCTTTTAGCAGTAAATCTTCACAGCTTTTTATAAAATATTCATGAGTTCTATAAACCGAAAAAATTAACAAAAATAATGTATTACGCCCATTCTGCATGCCACATTATTTTATAGCACGGGGATGATGAAATATTATGTTCATTACATGCAGTAATTTCACTGGCTACCCACTTGAGAGATGGTAGAAAGTAGGTAGACACAATAATGAAGTTTTCGCGTGACTTCATCTAATATATATAAAATTCTCGTGTCACGGTGTTTGCTATCATACTCCTCCGAAACGGCTGGGCCGATTTTGATGAAATTTTGTGTGCTTATCGGGTAGGTCTGAGAATCGGTCAACATCTATTTTTTATATCCCTAAAAGTTAAGGGTGGTCCACCCCGAATTTTTATTTTTTTATGGTGAGGCATTAAACAATACATACAGTCCTAAATTTTCACCCTTCTACCATCAAACCCTATTTTTATTAGCGATATTAGTATATGGCAAAACAACGTTTGCCGGGTCAACTAGTTTTACTATATTTCTATGTTATAATGCCTTGTAAGTGGAGTAGCCGGTAAATCTGCTATTAAATGTATTGAGCATACCTCTCAAAGCAAAGGCTCTCTCCGTGCCATAAATTATTAATACATTTAGAGCGGGAGCCAATGGGAATTAAACTTCAAAATAATCACGATAAAAACAATGTCTAAAGAAAAAAACAACAATATAAAATCGGTATATTTGCAGAATACGAATGTTTGATCAACTGCCTTGTGATATTTTCAAATTAAGAATAATATTTTGAACGTAGGTATTAGTGATGTAACGAATGTCTGATTTTGGATATTCGCGAATGCGAATGCGAATGCGAATATTTCATGCCGACATTCGCGAATGCGAATGCGAATATTGACTTGAAAATGGTATAGGAATTTGAAATATTCCAAAACTCCTCGGTTTTCTTAAAGAATATTTTCTTGCAGTACCTTTTTCCACAATGTACCGGGTAAGTATCCGGTACTTTCACCGAATTACTGATTTGTTTCTTCATTTACATGGTACACAACAGATGAAAGACATATAAATATAAACATGTAAGCGACAAAAACATTCCAATAGTCTTACATCGAAACAGTGCATACTTCAGCAATAACACACAAAACAATTATTATAGAAAATCTTACACATAATATAGGTATTAATTCACAATACATCCAATCACCCATTCCTATTACAAATCGCTGCTCACCCAATTTCGCACACATACCTAATACATTCATTCGCACAAACACATTCACACTTCACTAATGTATGCAATAACAATACAAAAAAACTCTTAAAAAAGAAAAATCAAAAATTTAAAAAACAGTCTAAAAATTAATACTATCCCAAACACTTCACATTTTATCAAACATATACATTTTTTTTTATATTTATTTCATCTTATTCTACCCTCAACTCTCCTTTCTCACAAACCTGACGTAATTGGCACTTTAAAATTCTATAAACAGGGTTTCTTGAGTCTGCAATCGTTTTTGTTTTTTTTTAATGTAGAACGGAAAACAAGATCTTGTTAAAGGAAGCATTCTAAAGTTAATCCTATCTAAAATATTAGGCACATCGTATTCGGACAAGCATATTTTTCTCAGGTTGCATGCATCCAGCAAAACTCTTCACAATTCCAATTTAGGCAAATCTTTAATAAATACAGGATAATGCAATCTCTTCCTAACCAAACGAATGAATTTAGACTGAGTTCTCTCAACTTGATCGACATATTTTTTAAAATGTGGATTCCATACAGAGGAACAGTCCTCCAGCTTGGAGCGAAACAACGATAAGTACAAGTACAAATACGATTCATATAACCTAAATGACTTTGTAGACCTCAGAATAAATCCCAGTATTTTATTGCTCTCTTCGATAATTTTGTTCACGTGATCATCAAAGTGAAGCTCAGAGTCAAACACCACACCTAAATCTCTAATCTTATTTACTTCTTTTAAATCATGATTATGGATATTGTAAATTAATCGAATTTTGTTTCTATTTTTGGTAAAAGAGATCAGATTACACTTCTCCAGATTCAAGTGCAAGTTATTTCTTTTACAGTACTCGTGTAGTCTTTCCAAGTCCTCGTTAAGCATTTCATAGTCAAACAATAATTGAATTTGACAGTATATTTTTAAATCGTCCGCAAATAATAGAAGCTCTGAGTGGTCAAAGCACTTTTTTATGTTGTTTATGAATATCGTGAAAAGTAAAGGACCCAAAGAAGACCCCTGAGGGACACCAGATGTAACACTGACACTGCCAGATGAGTAACCGTTAAGTTTAACTGTCATCAATCTATCAGAAATATATGATTCAATCCACCTTAGTTGAAAAAAGTCGATGTTCTACTTTATCAAATGCCTTTTGAAAGCCGATATAAATAGCTGAGAAAAAAAATCAGATTTGTTACTGTCGATCTTCCACTCATGAATCCATGCTGCTCTACAAGAAGATACGGCTTCAGGAAAAAAGTAATTTGTTCACGAACCATACCCTCAAATATTTTTGAAATAGGTGATAGAATTAAAATTGGTCTGTAGTTACGAACGTCCGATTTGCTGCCAGATTTATGCAAAGGAATAATACTAGCCATCTTCCATTTGCATGGAAAGCATCCTTCTTGTAAACTCCTAATTTATTTATCGTGTCGAAACCCAGAGAAAAAACCCATCAAACTGATTTCCAGTACTGCGCAAAACGCGCAGCAGGTAGAGATGCGTCAAAAATATCCTCCATAGTGCAAGTGACAGGGCACAATGGACACTCCAACAAGTGTGGCATAGTCTGTGCTGCACCACAGTCACACGCTCCGGATTCGTCCTGTAGGAAGCCCAATCGTTCTCTATTGTCGCGGCAGTTTCCTACACCAGATCTCAGTCGATTTAGGGTTTTCCATGTCCCATAGTCTAGATTGCCTCCTGCAGCAAGGTGTTCTAATAAATGTCAGATACAATGGTTTGGTTAAATGACTTACACATCTCTTTAATATATTGATGCTAGACCATCAGGGCCAACTCCTTTTGTCTCATCTATACCTAATAAACGTTTATGAATATCAGATTTCAAGATATTAACCATGGATAAACATGAGTTAGTTAAAATATTTTCCAATTCTTTAGTATTAGAATCATGCAAATTATTCAGTGAAAATACAGAACCAAAAAACGTCGAAAACAAGTTTGCAATTCCCTCTGGATCGCTCGAAGTCTGGTCACCGTCACCCATTACCCTTGGATAGCCTCTAGATTCTATAAGGGAATTCACGAATGAAAAGAAAGACTTGACATTGCCCTTAAGTGACTTCTCAGTGTTATTAATAAAAGACCTATAATCGTGATTCTGCGACAACTTCAACTGAGCTCTTAGTTGAAAAAATAAATTGTAGTCAGAATCATTACGGTTCATCTTCAACTTACGCCAAGCCTTAGACTTCTCTTAAACAATAACAGAATTCTATTAGAGAACCATTTGGGAAAATTATTAGGTGACACCCTCTTCATATGTAGGTGTATGCTTCTCAATTATTGGCAAAACATAACCATAAAAAGATTCAATCATCTTATTCACCGGTCCGTTTCCCAAAACACTGACCCAATCAACACTTTGTAGTTCAAAATTTATTTCCGAAAAGTTTGACTTAAAGTATATTAATTTCTGGATCATATTTTGAGACAAATCCTCAGCAATTTCAAACTCATAATCTATCAACAGTGAAGGATAGTGTGAATCCTTACCAACCAGTGGAGAGTCACATCTGGTAACAGAACACGGAATAGTTGAAAGAACTAAATCCAAGATAACTTGATTGCTGTTATAAACTCCGTTAGACTGAAACATATTGAGAAAAGATATAGATTCTATCAAATACTGCGCAACAGGACACGAATAAGAATACGGAACAAAGATTGAATCAACATCGGGGTCTTTTTTCCATTGGATTGTTGGGATATTGGAATCTACTACTACTACTACTATACCATCACGGCATATCCCACAAATGGGGTAGCCAGCAGACCAGCTGCATGTAAGAAACATGCAAACTGTCCTCTTCGTGCCTCCTGGAATCTCCAATAAGACAAATATCCGTTTTGCCGTAATAGCTGATTAAACGTTCAGATATACTTTAAAAAAAGATGTTTTAAGTATCTAAGGATGTGGAAGGCGGTATATACATATACTACACCCAGTAGCGGTGAGCATTTTTTCATGCGTTACCGATGAAAAACGAATACTGGTAAAAAAAACTTTCACCAGTATCATCCCAAACAAGAGTGGATGAATATCCTAGTGTCCGATCCACAGCAATTAAGACCCCACCTCCATCCTTTTTACCACTCAACATGAAATCCCTATCCTTGCGGTAAACTGTATATTCGTTTTGAAAAAGTTCGCTGTCAAATATGCCACAATTTAGCCAAGCTTCCGTCAGAACAATTATATCATAACTATTTGCAAATAAGTTTGCTCTAAACTCCTCGCTCTTAGTCTTCAAGCCCCGAAAATTCTGAGAGAATACTTTAGTGTGGTTCACCTTGTAGTATGATATAAATATTCCTTAAATAGAATATAAAATTATTGTAGGGCCCTATACTCATAGCAGTTGTAATACTTAAAACAAACATATAAATTAAATCTCCACAAATGCATATTTCTCCTAATAATAATAACATCATCAAGCAAACGAACACAGGAAACAATAAAACAAATGTGGCCAACACGGAACAGACCAGATACTTTATTACTAAAATAATATTCGCAAAACATTCGCATATTTTTTTGCGAATGCGAATGCGAATATTCGTTACATCACTAGTAGGTATACTACTTAATGATTTAGTGACAAAAGAATGACGAAAAAATCTATCATGCGTAAAGGCATTTTTATACTGAGTTCGAGACGTGATTGATCTATGGGTGTTGTAGACAGACACCTACTGCACATAGAAATAATTTTGTAGAACATAATCGTGTTGCATTATCATTGCAATCCATCATTTTATTAATATTATGAAAGCAATTGAAAGTAGTATATTAATAGTTAAGTGAATCCCATGGAGTCCTTGATAAAGAATAAGTCTTTCACTCTATTCTGTAAATTTTCGAGTGTCCTACTATAAAAGGCAGGTATTCCTAAAGCGTCACGAATAAGACATTTATAACATCTTCAATTCAACAGCCATGCATGTCTTCTTTTTATTGCCAAAGAAAAACTACTTCCATGCTTATTATTTGCGGTTCGTTCGCTGGCTAACCTATGCGTGATCACAGTATTAAATATAAGGTGGATATAATATAGATGGTGGATTGCGATATTTTCAACTTTAATTGGTATTAAAGTTGAAAATATCGCAAAACTGCGACAAACTCGTCTTCATAATAGAGGCTCTATGCAATTTTCAACTGCATCTAGCATTCTGACCTTACTATTCTTGCACGATGGTTTCGGACTTCCAAGCAAAAAGTTCGTGGTTAGACTCCCACTGCGGAACCTACTCCGCCTCTACGATACCTACAAGCTATTTCTTAGTGTAAGGGGTGTACCTATTTAATTTCTAAATAAATACACTTTTTAAATAATATGGGTATATTAATTCTTGACCTACTTAATTTCTCACTTAGGTGTAGACATTTCTTAGCTGATTGACTGTGTCGCTGGTTGTTTAATTTTAAAAGCGTATTCAACATTTTCCTGGGAGGACGGGGGCAGTAAAACTCACCTCAGATCTGAAAATGTTGTGTGGACGATTTGTATGCATGTTATGTTATTTTATCGTTTAGATCCTCACAACTGAGCTATTGAATTGTATATTCTAATTGATGTCCCATTGGCAAGGACATTAATGCCCTCGTTGACTAGTCCGTTAGGAATTTCATTAACGTATTTAAAAATGACGTGTGGAGTGCAATCAATACACTTAAAGGAACTTTGCCAATTTAACAATGAAATAATAGCTAACTACCAGTGGCGGCACTAGACTTTTCACATCCATCATGCTTTGTAAAAATGTATTATTTCACTTGCAAACGAGTGGATGGCCTTGAGAATAGTAGAATATATACATAGATTTACAAATTATGTAAGAAGGTACGTATTTTTTCAAGATACTCATTAGTTACCCTAGATTTTCAATCGAGAAACCAGAGGTTTTTTTGTGCTGATAAATTAGAACACTACAAGGTAATTTTTGTGGTGATAAATTAGAACATTACATTAAATCTTAAACGGTCAAGTAAACAAATCAATATTATAAATGTAAGTGTATTTCTTATTATAACAAATTATATTAAAACTCAAATTAAACGATAAATTCGTGTTTTACTCGATGTTCAAAAATTTAATTAAAATTGATTAATAATACATGTACAAAAAATATTATTTCGTGGCCGTGGTGGAAGATTCAAAACACGGTTAATTTTAAGAATACAATTTTATATGTTTTATTTTAGGGCATGCGTTGCATATTTGCATGTATGGAAGGCACGCCGCTGCTAACTACATAATTATGTAATTTGAAACAAGTGTTTCTTTCTACTATAGATTATTGATCACGAGAGAGATGTCTTTCCACTTTTTTTTAAAGATATATCTGGATTTTATAAACCCAAATACAACCTTACACAACTTTCACATTACTAAGCTAAAAGCTTGTGTCGTGAAAGAGGTGTTTGCCGGCACCTGGGGTCGAACAGCGCACCCCCTGTGCACGAGACCAAGACTCTAACTCCAGGCTACTTATCAGGTCATTATTAATCTGATAAGTGGAAAGACGTCTCTCTCGTGATCGATAATTTATAGTAGAAAGAAACACTTGTTTCAATTTACATAATTATGGAATTCTACTACATGTGCATCGACACAATTAATAACAAATTAATGTCTAGGTGACGAAGCAAAACTCTACCTTCACAACACAAACATATTATTTTTTGCTATAGGTACTACTTATAAGTATACTAGTATTTCTAAGTGTATTTGGGTTTATAACAAACCCAGACATCTTTAAAATTTGGTACCTATCTATATTATATGCTCAATAGGTGTTCCTTTTCCTATATATATTTGTGTCATAGAATTTCTATGTGTCTGTATTTTTCTGTTATATTTTATTATTGTCTATTCCGTGGAGCACCCGGTAAAGAATTGGTCTCCCACTCTTCTGCGTAAGTTTTCGAGTGCCCTGTAAAAGGCAGGTGTTCGAAAAAAATAAGACATTTTACATCTTAAATTCAGCGATGAGGTTTGCCACCCATCCTGAATGTCTTGATTTTATATTGGCACGAAGAGGACAGTTTGCATGTTTCTTACATGCAGCTGATCTGCTGGCTACCCCACTTGTGGGATATGCCGTGATGGTATAGTATAGTATAGTAGTATTATTGTCTTGATTGTTTGATGTCTACGTACAATGACAGCGAAAAGGTTTTTACTGTAATGCTGTACATTGTTTCATTTATACAATAAATAAATAAATAAATATCTTTATCATCATGACATATTCACAAGTAGACTAACTGCGTGTAAACATACAAGTTGTTCTCTCTGTACCATAAAAAATAAGACATTCAGGAGGAGTTGCTTACCTCATCGCTGAATCGAATATGTTGGATGTCTTAATTGTTTTGTTTTACGAACATCTGCCATTTACAGGACACTCAAAATCTAACTGATAAGAGTGGGAGACATACTCTTTGCCGAAGACTCAATGGAGCAACATACAAACTATGTCTATAGGTATACTTATATTTATTTATTTATTCATTCTTTACTGTACATTGATCACAATTATACATATCTACAATTTCATAGAAACATGCATTCAAATAAGATAATTATTATTAATATACAGAGAGCGAATTAATCGCAGAGGCGCAATCTCTTCTAACTAACCCAAGGTTATATTTAGGTAAGCAACATACAAACTATGTCTATAGGTATACTTATATTTATTTATTTATTCATTCTTTACTGTACATTGATCACAATTATACATATCTACAATTTCATAGAAACATGCATTCAAATAAGATAATTATTATTAATATACAGAGAGCGAATTAATCGCAGAGGCGCAATCTCTTCTAACTAACCCAAGGTTATATTTAGGTAAGTAAATCCTGAAAAAAAATATTTAACGTTTCTAAAAGTTTTTCACTGCCAATCCTAAAAAAACAGCTTGTTGTCATGGTATGATAACCAATTATTGATAATGGCCAAGAAGTCTCTCTCAGAAGAAAATATTCATAAAATTATGCTATACTTGTACACTAACACAATAAATTAGAAGAACAAAAGGGGACATTCTATAAGTCATTGCAAACAGGGCAATTGCGAGTAACGTTGTAATGAATGCAAACATTTACAAAATAGCAAATATTTCGCTATAAAAGATTTTATATTATCTCAGTGGGGTGCATTGTAATTATCATAAAAGATTTAAAATTCGTACGTATTTAAAAAAAAAACGTTCTATTCTAAATTTAAAATCAAAGTAGGCGATTGGCTGTCGGCCCACGGCGACGCAGGACGAGTCCATACGGTCCACCACATTAGAACTATTTACTGTGGTTGTTATATTATTTATCTATCATTTCATACCACCACTAATGTAACTACAAACCTCTACAGCTATGTAAGAAAAATTTATTATATACATATGCAGTGATGAAGATGAGTTCGCGTGGTTTTCTAGAAATCTACATTTACACACTATAATAATAATAATATAAACTTTCTAACCCTCAGGGGGGCGCGAGGAGCTGCGGGGGGCAGAGGGAGGTAGGGGGCAACCCACTCAGTAGTTTAGACTCTCGGACGGAGAGTCGACGAGTCGAGAGGGTACCTACATACACAAACATAAATATATTACACTCACTCACACTACAATACGCGTTTATTATTATTAAATTCACACATACTAGGTATAGCAAAGTCGTCGTGGTGGAATATTATTTACTGCTGCTCATAGCTCCTTCGTTGTCGCTCCTCTTCCCGTTTCGCTAGACTGCGAGGCCATAAAACACGCAAATCTCTCCTTGTAACTACTAAAAATATAAATAAAACACTATTGTTCTATTTGTTTTTGAGAGCAGTATTTAAAACTTTCATTCTATCGTTCGACGTTGTTGATAATACAAGAAAAGTTTTTGACAGATAAATGCGACGCGCGCACAACGCTAGTGTAGTGACGGAAAATTTTCGAACGAATATTTAATTTTCAGTTTTTCACCTCCCCTTCAAAATGCAAAATAACATAATTGTGAAGTATAATAATAATAATTTAAGACATCATCAAAAAGTATTATGATAATAATATATAATTATTGATAATGTAATGGGATTCTGATAACAGTAAAATAATATTATACCTACTCGATAGTAAGAGTGAGACATAAAAATAAGAAAGGAGCAGTTTAGTTTAGTAGTGGTGGCCAGTGTGTCGAGTCGAGTATATAATAATAAAATATATAAGTCCGAGTGTATCTATATCTCTACCTGCCTACACTCCCATACAGATTACGGAGGAGTAGAGTACCAAAGTGCCTATATATCTATGTATATACTATCCTCAGCGCTATGCTATAGATATGTATACCTACTTCTACCTCTCTGTATAGCCGTACCTACAGGTATTTGTATTGCCTACACAGTACACAGTGAAATATAGGTACATATTACATACCTAGCTGTACCTCTCGATGTACAAGTAGGTACATATAGTGGGTCGGTGCCTACGCGCCCCTCCTAGATATTTTCCTCGTCTCGGTTCGGTCGAGCCAACGCATATCGGGTGCGCTCGGAGGGGATCGGCAGCGTTCGGATAATTTCGCTCCGCCCGAAGGGCGATTAACCCCAGCATAGCGGGAGAGAGACGAAAAACTATGCTGACATGGCGTTCCAAAATCCGTGGTGATCGTGTCGTGTCTGGAGATATATTCACCCTGTAACAGGAGAAAATGAAGAGGTAATTAATTCAATTTACACATAAATCTTCCCTTAGCAGTTACAGTGTTTCGGCAGTGTTCGGAAGTGCGCGCCAAAGTCGTGAAAACAGTGAATAAATTAATAGTTGAATCTTGAAGTTGAAAACAGTGGTCCAAATATATTTCATCAGGGTCGTCGCTCTCGCCCCTGGATTAAAAATCAATATATTCGAATAAATCAATAGTTTACCTTTCCTTACGCGAAGGAGAGTCGCCATTAGAGCGATGACGATGTGATTTAAGTGAGATTATCTCCGTCATAAAGAATCCATTTTGACCTCGAGGAGGCACAGGCGGTAGGGTGGTGAATCGTCAGCATTCAGCTAGCAGTGTAGTGGAGTGGAGTGGAACAGTAAAACAGTGATCGTGGCCCCGCGCGCCCGCACCCGCGCCTGTTAGTGTCCATGTCCGTGTAATGTGAATAGTGTAATCAGTACATTGCTGTGCTGTATAATATTTTGTCTGAAGCTGTACACTATAATACGCCGTTCATCCTACCCGACGGGGTGCTCCGTGAACGTGATACACGCTCCACTCCACTCAGTTGATATTCAGTCCTCCGCGCGGGCGACACATTACAGTGTGCAGTGGTCACACAGGCACGCAGCCACAAATCTCCACTCCAATGGCCGAAGGGCTTCGCCCGTTTCAAACTACCAAAGGGTTGTTGCACACAAAGTAAACACATTAATATCTCATATATCACTAATTCTTGCAAACTGTTTGTATAGTGAGTGTATTACAGTATTATTAACATAAATAAACAATATTCGCGTCGGTAAATGACGTTATTATAATTATTATTGTCAGAGTGGCGGCCGCGAGTTTAATATTATTACAATTATATTTGTTTTGTGGTGACGTAATTCCGAAATGATTGTGTTGTATATATATTGCTCAATATGTATATTGTCATGTGCCCACACAGATAGCAACGCACACACCTGTAGGAATTAACAAGTTAAACCATCGTCAACAATATATTACCAATTAAAATCCTGTAAGATTCTTATCTTAATCCAATTCGAAACAGTTTTTTTTTTTTCGTTTTTCCACTTTTCTCTCAATGTCAAAATTTATCACCTTCCATAACTCAAAATGAATAATATTTCCACCATAGACAGGGGAATGAAAAGTTAATGAGACGCATTCATAGATAATAGAAATCATCTGATCGGCTACATTGCAGCATAACCGTAGTAACTTACTGCAAATTTTCCGCAATAATAATGATATGGAATCCTGCTATCCTATTTTTAGGGTCGTGGCGTGTTCAGAAAAAATAAACTAGGTACACGATATTGTGACGTGTACAAATGAGAAAAAATTTGTACACAATATTACTTTTGGCACGGAAGGACCACTGTTTTTCTTTCATTCGTTTATTAATATACATACATAGATAATAGTGCAAAATCTACTTATAAATTCAAATTAGTGTCAATACATTACACAAGTGAAATTTTTATTGATTTGATGAAGTCCTTACCCATTTTCCAAGTATACTTTTGTGATAGAAAGTGTTTTTTTAATTATTTTTTTTGCTGCATAGTTTCTTCACTGTTTCACGAAATTAAATTATTGTCCGATATATTTCTGCTGAAATTTTGTGAAAATATATGTCTTGTTTCTTGTATTTATTGTTAAGTGAACTAATTTGTGAGTATTAAAACAATATTTAACCTCTATTAGCTTGAATTCGTCGACATTGTGTTTGTTGCACAGGCCAGAACTGTTTTTTCAGAATGTAATGATAATATAAGATTGAGTGTTGCAAACCTGAATGATCCTCTTGGGAAAACAAAGTGGAAATAGTAAACCTCTACCATTTAGAATGATTTGTGCCAATTAAATGTGACTTCTTACCATAACTTAACCGACATTCTATAATGTTTATTGGGACAATGTGAATTGTGAGGAAGAATGCCAAGACATTCTAAATAATTCTTATTATTTTATGCTATGAAGAGGACAACCCCTATGTTTATTACATGCAGTTTATAGTACATTGGCTACATCACTCTGTGCGAGATGTGATGATAAATAGATGGATGTAATGTAACGTAATGTCTTAGAATCGACAAATTGTACAGCATCCTTAATGTGCTTTGGCACAAAACAACACTTTAATGTTGTCCAATAATAAAAATAAATAGATAAATTTACAACCATCTAGTTAATGATCCAGATTTGACTGTTTTTTTTTTAGATATTATTTAGTGATATAGCGAAAGGTTTCATATCATGTTCCTGTGCAGAATGCTTCTATTCTGTGCAATACGAGAATACCAGCTTTGTTTAGTGACACATCTTATTCGATTGTATGCTTTGTGCTTATTCACTGCAGATACAAAAAACACGTAGAGTCACGCAAAGCACACTTATTATATAAACTTATAATAATGAACAATCACACACACACACACTAATATAATATGCGTAAACCTGAATAAATATGAACACACTTTTATATTATGTCAGCGTGTATCTACATATACAGTATTGTATATACTATATATGGACAAAATGTGTGTTTGTGCGAAGTAGAGGGTGTGAGAAAATGTACATTATTCCGAGAAATATACAACTAAATTAATATATTTTTCAAATTCTCAAAGATAGACACAATCATGTCAAATCGTCGTTACAAATTTAAAATGGTGTATGTTATAAATGTTTTGACATATTCTAGAATAAACTGCTTGTTTATTATGACATTAAAACCATTTTTTAATGTGATTCTTAGTATCAATTATAACAAATTAATATTTTAAGAATAATACCACATGCCAATAAAAAATTCAAACCACAATTTTAATGCCCTTATTTCCAGTTTTATAAGAGCATGCTTAATAAAAATGTTCCCACATACGCCATTTTAAATTTCAAAAAAAATCGAGTTCGTCGGTAGCCTGGAGGTAGAGTCTCGGCCTTGTGAACAAGGGGTCCGGGGTTCGATCCCAGGTGCTGGCAAATTCCCCTTTCACGACACAAACTTTTAGCTTACTGTGAAAGGTGTATAAGGTTGTATTTGGGTTTATAACAAAACCCAGATATATCTTTTTAAAAAAAAAAAAATATGCAACGACGATATGCAATTTCTTGCATCTCCGAACAGCTCGTTTTAAAGCTATAACCTCCAAAACAATGTATTACCATGCCTATTCATTTTGTGCTGTAGCCATCGTCTAATATTTAGTGAATTCTTTGACAGCCTAGTTTCCCATTAGTGTTTATATGATAATTTATAGTAGTGGAGGTAGGGCCTCATGAAAAGTAAAATAGCTAATAGATATATTACTTGAAAGAGGGACATTATTCTAGAGTTGGCACTACACTACCAAGTATTTTTATAATCCTTTGAATTATTATCTTTTGAACTTGTTCGCAGTTCGTTGACTTGTTGATGTTTGTTCTGAAACTCCTTTTTCAAAAGGTTGACCCGTTTTCTTTTTGACCCCTGAATTTTTCATTCCATTTTGAAAAATATACTTTATATTGTAGCAATACAAATGTAACTTGGCAGGAAATACACTCCACTTTTCGATTAGTCTTTTAAGGCAAGTGTATATAAATTGTTTATTTTTAAAATCTGTATTTGAAAATGCATCCCATATACTCGCACAGTATGCTAAATACTTGTGTTGTAAAGGTGAAATAAGTTGGATGTGGGTGGAATCAAACCTTAGATCTCTCGATTGAAATTTTGAGATTCTACTATCAGGCTACTGAACCCCTTTATACTTCTCAAAATCTGTATGCTCGTTTATAAAACTATCTGTTTTATTTAGATTTTTTCATTTGCCTTCTTTGTGTATCTTCTTTTTATAAAAAGAATCCTTTGAAAACAATATATATTGTGTTTTTGTTATCCATTGAATCTATTGAAAATTAGCATGAACTATCCCGGTATTGATACAAAAAACATACAAATTCACTAAAAAAACATAGCTCAAATTTCCACTTGTACATTACTATAGAAGGTTATAGACTAAAACAGTGTCAGGAATAATCCTCCCAGAGACAAGACTTTGTTTCATAATCTAATCTTTATTTATAAACAAACAAATACTTATGAAAATCTTTGAAATTTTTCTGCCAAGTATACAATGTTGCGGTGTAAATATTTTGAATTTCCTTAACATTTTCTAAACATAGTTGGGTAACCAGGATTAATGTTTTCTTTTATTTAATTCTACACACACTAAGTTGTGTTGAATTATGAAAAGTATTAATTTCTTTACACTGTTTGTTAGTGTACATTAATTCAAATCATTTTCTTGCTAAATAGCACAGTTTTTCCATTATCCATAGTTATTTTGTTGTATTATTACAAAGATTATTTCATCAAGAATTCTTTCATTGTCGGTTTTGTGTTCTGTACCCAACATCTTAATCAACCAGGTTAGTCTTTTTGTATCTAAAATCTATTTATCTATGCTATCACAGCTTCTTCCGCTAGTGAGGTGAACAGTAGACTTATTATGATTGCTTGTAATAAACTCTGTGTTCCGATAAAACTGAAGACATTCTAGATGCGTGTCATTCCTCGGCACTGCCCAAAGGAAGATGTTGGATATTTTCATTACTCTTCTTTTCTATTGTGAAACATAAGCTTCTCCTTCGGTTAATATATTTTTTCATTGTTTGATGTTTATTATAATTATTATTTTGAAGTTCTGAATGTATTGGTGTATATACCTACCTTTGAGTCACGAGGTCCCAGGTTCGATTCCCGACCAGGGCAAAATGAAGAATGTATTTTTTTTCAAATCGTCCTGGGTCTGGGTGTTACATTTATTGTGTATGTGTTCAGTGCTTGTGTATACGTGTATTGCAGTGTTAGTATCCACAATATAAGATTCATACTTTTTAAGGAGGGTAAAACAGTAAAATACATGTACACTATTATTTCATATTGTAATAAGATTATGTTTAAGGTTATTATATTTTTGTACTTAATAAATAAATTTAAAAAAAAAAAAAAAAAATGGTTTGGGACCAGCTCAATCTGTGTTAATTTTAATTGTCAATGTACTTTATGTTCTGTTATTTCAATGTATTTGTGACCTATTTAGCAAATTTTGTCAATTTTGATATGTCAATCAGCTTGTAGATTTACTATTGCACGCAATAAACAAGCAAGTTATCCTCTCCGTGTCAATAAAAATGTAACATTCAGAATAGGTGGCATGTCTCATCACTGCTCAATTAAATATGAATTTTAAATGAGTTATTTGTTTAATAATTTAGAAAATCAATTCTCTTTATCTAAACTTATGTACTACTCACCAGATTAATAAAAAAAACAGATTTCCTCTGTGAAAACTTGTATCCATCGAGTGTGTTTTCCGAATAGATATTCAATATTTATCTGTTTCTCGTCTAGATATTATTTCAATAAACAAAACTAATTTGTATTATTCGTATTTTCAGTATTCAATTTTCGTCAAAGTAGGTAATTATTGTTACTTTATCTCATTCATGTGTAAATTTCCAAGGATTCTGTTTAGCAGGTACACATTTATATAGATACATTTTGTTTTTATGTATAGTTAGCCTCCATAAATATTTTAGTCTGTTCACATGTGTGTATGTCCTCTATGCGTTCCCTACGTTTGTTAATTACTTTTATTAAAAAATTTTTGTCAGGGTTTTTGTTATACACCTAAGTACAACCTCATACACCTTTCACAGTAAGCTAAAAGCTTGTGTCATGAAATTAGGAGTTTGCCGACACCTAGAATAGAAATTTTATTTAAAAAAAGTTGTTTCTTGGTTTTTGTTATAAACTCAAATACAACTGCACACACCTTTCACAGTAACCTAAAAGCTTGTGTCATGAAATTAGGAGTTTGCCGACACCTAGAATAGAAATTTTATTAAAAAAATATGTGTCAGGGTTTTTGTTATACACCTAAGTACAACCTCATACACCTTTCACAGTAAGCTAAAAGCTTGTGTTATGAAATTAGGAGTTTGCCGACACCTAGAATAGAAATTTTAGTAAAAAAATATGTGTCAGGGTTTTTGTTATACACCTAAGTACAACCTCATACACCTTTCACAGTAAGCTAAAAGCTTGTGTCATGAAATTAGGAGTTTGCCGACACCTAGAATAGAAATTTTATTAAAAAAATATGTGTCAGGGTTTTTGTTATACACCTAAGTACAACCTCATACACCTTTCACAGTAAGCTAAAAGCTTGTGTCATGAAATTAGGAGTTTGCCGACACCTAGAATAGAAATTTTATTAAAAAAATATGTGTCAGGGTTTTTGTTATACACCTAAGTACAACCTCATACACCTTTCACAGTAAGCTAAAAGCTTGTGTCATGAAATTAGGAGTTTGCCGACACCTAGAATAGAAATTTTATTAAAAAAATATGTGTCAGGGTTTTTGTTATACACCTAAGTACAACCTCACACACCTTTCACAGTAAGCTAAAAGCTTGTGCCGTGAAAGTGGAGTTTGCCGACACCTATAATAGAACCACACACCTCTTGTGTGCAAGGCCGAGATTCTAACTCCAGGCTAGCGACAAACTCAAGCTGTTGCTGCGGTTAATCCGTTTCTAGCTACCGCATTTGTAGAGATACCGTAATGGTAAAGACAGATATGACAATAGTTTCTATCAGTAGCTCTGATGAAAATTGTATTTTTTTTACATATTGGTAATGCACCCAAATTTGTACGATTGCAACCTATTTCAATCTAAAAAATGATTAATTACACATTGTCAACATAGTATCACACATTATTTTGGTTAGCTGGAAGATATTGCCTCCGGGCAATAAGCTCGCCAATCGCTCATGATTTTTTTTCCGATCAATAAAGTGTTCTTATTATTATTATTAATAAGGAAAGGAAAAGTTTATGATATGTTCAGATTTTTTTTTAAATCTATAAACAAAACGTCAGTAGAAGATTAAAACGTCAGAGTAAAGTAAAAAAGCTGGATTTTAAACTAGTAATAGATTAATGTTTATGTATAATTGTATTCTCCTCTTTTATGAAAAAGCGTGTACTACACTACCTGTGGTATATCTCTACCTAGTATCTGGCTTTGAAGAGACAAAAAATATGATAATTTTAATAGTCACTCAGTACATGTGTATTGTAGTATTGTGTATAAAATGTCATCGTTTACGTTATTGGGAGGCTCTCTAATGTTTTTAGGGTATTAAACAACTTTAAATTATTACAGAGGTAACACTCTTGCTTTCGAGTCACGAGGTTTCTGATTCGATTCCCTGCCAGGGCAAAATGAAAAATGGGATTTTTCAAATTACCATGGATCCGAGTGTTGCTTATGTATACTTTTGGTGCATTGTATGTATGATGGTGTCCCATCCCTTCTGCCTCTGCACTTGGGATACAACGTTAGGGTGTAGTGTATTTGAATATATTATTTTTAGTTATGTATTGTTTCTCTGTTTACTTTACATCTTTATCACCTCCTTCCTTTGCCGTCTCGCCTTGTGTGTAACCACAAACTATTTTCATTTCATGTACGCAGATTACGACTAGCCTATAATAACGCTTTGACACACATACAATGTTGATAATTCTATAATATACAAAATTGTTCCACTCTAAATAAACTTCAAACAGGGCATGGTAGATGTAGAGACCTTATTTTGGGGTTTGTTCTCTAGTCCTGAGTTTGAGTTTGAAATTTCATATGATTTGACTATTTTCGTAAATGCGGTTTGATGAAACTCATTAGAAAGAATATTTCTTCATACTTACTTACAACTGCTAGCCTTCTTCTCTCCACTGCTGGATATAAGCCTCTTCAAAACTTTTCCACACTTTCTTATCTCGAGCAACACAATACCACTGTTTTCCCATCATCTAGATTCTAGACAATATCGTCAACCCATCTTTTTTTGGGTCTTAGGGGTATTTCTTCATAATTAGTTTAAAATTGAAGTTTTTGAATTTGTACACATTCAATCCCAAACCACACATATGCAAGAGCGTCAATAATAACACTTCAATGCCCATCCCCGGAATATGGAAGATCTATGAAATAAAATTCTCTACCTTTAATAGTATATTCACTGTGTCAGTGTTTAGGTAGTAGAATTCCATAATGAAATTAAAACATTTGGTTTTTTCCACTATATAGATTTTAATTAAGAGACGTCATTCATCTTTCAAAGACACTGTCAATCTATCAATCAGATTGACAATGTTCTTGAAAGGTGTCTCTCTCTCTCTCTATGAAAACCTATATCATGGAAAAAACATTTGTCTTTTAATGGGTTCGTCGGTAGCCTGGAGGTAGAGTCTCGGCCTCATGAACAAGGGGTCCGAGGTTCGATCCCAGGTGCCTGCAAACTCCCCTTTCACGACACAAGTTTTTAGCTTACTGTCAAAGGTGTACAAGGTTGTTTTAGGTTCATAACAAAACCCAGATATATCTTTAAAAAAATCTTTAACGGTCTGTTTTTGTGTTTGTAAGCAATGTGTCATTTAGCGTTCGATACAACTGATGATACAAAAAAACTATAAAAGGCTGTCAGATGTTTTAAAATGAAACTGTAAGTTTTGCATATCGCCCTAAATATTATATCATTAAAATAATATACCAATTTATTTTATTACATAGAGGGGTACTACATTAGATATGTGATGATTATTATTTATCTACTGAATTTGTCACATTATTTTTATTACTAAGTATTATAATAGAAACCACAAGACACATTGTGTTATATTAGTCCTTACAGCTTACACTCATAAAAATATCATAGAGTATTAATGTTTATTACCCTGTTCCCAAGGTTCTGTATCTATGTACATTATATTTATTAATCACATGGTTTTCTTTCTTGTATTATATAACATAACAAAACATGCATAGACAATTCATACAGATCAAACTATGTAGTACCAAACTAAGATATGAATCTTGTATACAATGCACTTGACACCCAAACCCAGGACAATTTGAAAAAGATCATTCTTTATTTTGAACCGAACCAGGGACCCCATGACTTAAATGCAGGAGCTTTAACTGCACTCCCTAGCTGCTCTCCAGCTAGGGATTCATTTCATCATGGTATTTAATGCAAGTAAGGTAGTCAAATGTATGATCTGAGTGATGAGATTCTTTTTTATTCTCGGGAGTATAGTCTATCTCATGGGTGGCCAATCTTTTCAGCAGCCGGGCCAAATTTTAGAAATGAGATTTTCTACCGGGCCGCACAACAATATACTCCTTATATGGAACATTTAATAATTTTACTTCACCTTAAAAAATTTACGCCCCCCGTCGCCAAATTTTCAAAATGGTATAGAAATTTTAAATGTTCTGCTTTTCTTTAAGAATATTTTTTTCTCCAAATACCTTTTTCAAAAAAGTAAAGTGTACATGTACCGACTATTTTAAAAAAAGTGTGCTTATGCTTCGCGGGCCGCAAGTAGACACCCATCGGGCCGCGGGTTGGCCACCCTTGGTCTATCTTATACCATTGTGATATCACTCATAAGTGGGGTAGTCAACCCAAAATGAGAGACCCATCCCTAGCAGAAATCTCACAGAAGACGATATTATGTTTAAAGTACATTTGTATGATATGTTAAATGTCATACATGATGCTTTACGGAAACTTTTCGTATACAGGGCAGAGCAGAGAAATGTGAGAAAGCTATCCTTGCCAGGGGACTCCAAGGAAATGAAGAAATGACATTATAGTACCTTTATATAAACATCATGTATTGTATTGCTTTGGCTTGCATTGGATATTGTATCTCCGTAAGAAGAAGCTTCTCTATGTGTCCAACGTTTTCTTTGATGTCAACCAAAGTGGAACGCTCGAAAAGAAATACTTCGAGTCGGCTATCGAGAAAATCTGCACTCTTCGTAGATGGCGCCAGAGTCATCCCAAGAACGTAGAGACGAACGACACCATGACCAAGATATGGGATGGCCTGAGGCAGAGAACTGATACCAATAAAGATGGAGAGTCCTCTGCAGTGGCAGCAGCGCTACATGAACTTCATGTTTGACCTAGAAGATGCTTCCAACTTAACTAAAAAGCCACGGCGCTCTTGAGATGGTCACGGACCATGAAACAGCGCCAAATACAAATCATCTTTTTATTATTATTATTATTATAATGTCCGTGTATTATAATTGTGTGTACTTACTTACCCAGCCATAATACATCATGTTTATTATTATATAGATATATATATACATACAGTAACTGCACACGAGAAGTACTGTTATATTCATCATTGGGTCGCCTTATAATAATATGTATGTACACCATACTTTATAGTTGGAGCCTATATGCATATACCATATATATATACACTTACATACCTGCATATCAATATGTGTCTTGTGTTCTGTATCTCCTACAGGAGTGGACAAACTTTTTGTTGACCCATCCATCCCGTCACGGCATCTCCAAGGAGTAGAGTAGCCAGCCAGACCATTTGCTTTTATTAAACATGCTAGCGGTCCTCTTTTTTTTATTGAGAAATAATTTTATATTATAAAGAAAGCACTGTTCAAATTTCACTATAATATTTTTTTTAACAGAAACAGTGCTCAAATTAGTTTTACTCGATAAGTTTAAAATATGCAAGTAAAAGTTTGAATGAATTTTCACAGTGTGAACAAGATCACCCATCAACAATTGTTTGTTGGTAGTTCTCTCTTGTCGGATGGCAAAGTAATTGTCATCATTTTGAAAATATATATGTTTTTATACTTGTTTGACCGTTAGTAATCGTCCTTGTATTAAGTTCCCTTTTTGGTGGATGTGTTTAATATTGAAATATATTCATTAATGTTTTCATTTCTTTTTATTTAACTTTGTAAAAAATTAATAATCTAACGAGTAGGTTTTGAGAGATTGAAAAATTGAGTTGACAAAATATTTTTGATACTTATGAATTGCTTTTAAATTTCTGATCCCTTTTTTTCATTGAAAGAAAGGAATGACTGGCGTATTTGAACATAGAATAGAACATAATGTCTGCTTTTTACATCTAACTATTATTTTTTAAAAATATGAATTTAAATCTTACATTTAAGTGGGCTACTTTTGGCTCATGAACCATTGTTTACCTATCAAAGTACACTGTATACACACACTGATACTGTTTATTTGCACCACTACATCCATGCATGTATATTTGTACATATAGTTACCTGCATTATATTTATTATCATACAAATTATTGCAATACTATCCTTTACAAGGATTGTCCAGAGAACTATCATATTTTTTACATACACCACTACAAATACTTTTATACGTATGTGTGTTTCTCTATTTCCAAACCAGTTTTCTTGGTTTAAATATAATATTAACTATTTTGTGTCCGCGTTGCTATTTTGTGTAATGTCATCGTTGAACATTTAAAATCTCGTATGTGCCAGTTTTGTCTAAATTTTAGTTTTGACGACAAAATTGTTAGATGTGTGATTGTATTATATGAGGTAGTGACCCTTTGTGAATCTGTGTGTATTTATAAAATACTATTCAGAAATTTGTTTTTTGTGTTTTTAATTATTTACTCAATTTGAATCAATTATCCAGTTAGTCTGCTGGCTACCCCACTTGTATATATGCTGTTATGGTGTTTTAGTATTAGAAATAATAGTAGAGGTCTTAAAAATTATTAAACTACACACTTACAATATATTTGATATTCTTGAGATCCTGTGGAGTCGCCGGCAACACATAGTTCTCCCACTCTTTTCTCTTAGCTTTCGAGTGTCCTGTAAAAGACAGGTACTTGTAAAACATTACATTTAAGACATTCAAAATCTTCAGCTCAGCAATGAGGTGTATCACCCATCCTGAATGTCTAATAACTTATTTTGGCATGAAGAGGACGACTTACATGATTATTACATGCTTTTGGTCCCCTGGCTATTTACTTCACTTGTGAGAAACACCGTGATAATAAGAAAGTATGACGACTCCTTAAATCGGACAGCTTATATATATTATATTCTCATAATGATTATTTGACGTTTTTAATATGCTAGATAAGACACAGCGTCATTCATTGAGAGTAACGCTTAGATCGATTGTCCTCCTTGGGACGTATAAAAATATACACAGGTTCCTAGTAGGATACTAGTTACTGAATCAATAATATCTGTTAGTTACTCTACGACTTATTACAGTTAACTCTGTACTGTACATTATAATTACTATTACATTGATTAAATATCATCGTCCTCCTCGTCCATCTTATATATTATACAAACAGCTGGTTAAGTAAACTGTACGGGAGTTACACATTATAATATATTATCATTATTGATTACACGTTCAAACAAGATTGAGATTCTTGTGCGTATAATATAGGCTACTAACCTTTAGTTTAATGAGCTGTGGATCTCGGGAGGTAATGGTGAATCATTTGATGTTTTCTGTGAGGTATTGACCATAAAATATCGCCCTCTTTAGGATCTCTTAATATTTGTAAATTTTCTGTAAAATGTTTAGAAATATAAATGTTGAATTTTTCGAAGTGGAAAAATATGATTAAAAAATAATAATACCCCTTACAAGACCTCTCAATCTTAGTGTTTATTTATTTATTTTATTCTTCACTGTACATTGTTAACAATAATACAAATCAAAACGAGTATCATAATTATAAAATATCAGTTGTACAATTCAATGTACAGAATATGTTTAATAATATGTTTACGAAACATATTAATAATTTTTCTGTTTTTTTTTTGGGAATGGATCACATATCTCATTGCTGAATTCAAGACGGTCACAAGTCTTGCGAATTTAGTTTGACTCATATCTATCTCTTACGAGAGAGTTAAATATACTCTCACGAAACAAAAAAAAATGGAACTTTTATTCTATTAAATTTGAAACAAAACATACAGAAATAATTTCAAATACCTACAAAAATAAACAAAGTGTGGTACAACCACAATGAAATAAACCCATTTTGTATAAGTTTTTTTTCATTCAAAAAAGTTTCAAAGAATGAGACCTTGCAATGAAGGTATTTTTTTGGTCTATTTCTATATTGATTCAAAAGCCCATACGTGATGTATTATTGATATAAACCAGCAAACATAAATACTTACATATAAACAAACTGTAATATAATTAATAACATTGCTACATTATTCTTATTTACTGGTTATACCTGTTTTCTTATTGTCAAGTTTACCACGATGGAGATTACCTATATATATATATCCTATGATAAATTATAAGTTATGTCTTTGGTTTGTTTATTTTGATAACTCGTCTCAAATTAATTTTAAATTTCCTCTATATTGAGGGTCTCTTTTGAAAGCATAATTTAGAAAAAGTCTTCTGTGATGTTTAGCACGATTCTGCACCAATCCAGTACATCTTGCTATATTCCAAATGCCCTAGTCATCTCTCCCTGTTGACCTTGTTGGTAACATGTTAATTAATATTGTCTATGGTTTATATTTTTTGTCTGTGAATGGAAATTTTATGGTCAATATCAGTGGTTGGGAAACCGGGGTAAATTATCTCAAATGGGGTAAAAATCAAATTTTTGGGAAATTTTTCTAATTTGCTATTTTATAATCGTGTTTGTATTTTTGCAAATATTAAAAATTATTATTTTAATTTCAAATTTTGAATGTCAAACTATTTTGGTGTAATGGTTAAAAAGGTCATTGACTGCAGGGCCCGCAGTCAAAACACAATTTTGCGTTACGTTTTCGTGTCGTTATCGTTCGAATATAGACTAAGTTGTGAGAAGTGTCAATTTTCGTAGTTAAAATACACAATAGTTACGAAAATTATCACTTTGGTACAATGTCGTCTATATTCCAACGATTGCGATACGAAAATGTAACGCTTAAATGTGTTTTGACTCAGGACTCTGGTCTGTATCCTATCAATGAAATGGAGTTCCGGTGCATTCGTGTGTTTTTCATTTCTTGCTCATCTTGATAAATATATATTCAGCAAAAGTATTCTATAGCTCTAGTCACAATTCTCCACAACATTCTAAACATTAGAAGATATAAAAATGCTCTTTTTACCTAAGCTGGTCCAGTTTTTAATTTCTTTCAAATTTGATGCATGCTCGTACGCTATTAGATTTTTATAATTCAGCAACGAGTATGCAACCTGTCCTCTGTGTCTACAAAGAGAACAACTGGCAAAAACTAAAACTAGAAGCTTGTTGTGTGCACCCTGTGTTTTCAAGTACATAGAACATTAGAGGGTGATAAAAGAAAGAGAAAATAGTTGATTTAATATTGTTTTATGATAAAATTTCTCCTGCAAATGAAAGTCACAATGGTGAATGCAATATAAACAGGCCAATAATATGTTTGAATTAATATTACTATTATTTATTATGGCTTTAATTGCTCTCAGACATGAAGGAAAATGTTTGATATAAAAACTTAGTATTTTGTATGGTGAATGAGTGTTACTTATTGCAGCTATTATTGTATATTATGTTAGGTATATTGATTATAGAGGTAAAGGTGTGTGAGTGACTCTGATTAATTTTACTTTCCACTGGAATAAACATTAAGTATCTGATGTAGCAATGGGGTTGTTAGTAGTCTGTAATTTTGGTCGTTAAGTTTAAGGTTACCTGCCTTTTATTTTATTTTTTGGTCAATAAACGGCATTTGCCTTTTACAATACATGACAAATTAATAACATGCCCTCAACGCTCCTCTCGGGAGCACAGGGCAGAAACCAGCATCCTCCATTCAGAGCGTCTCTGTGCCAATTGTGTCACCTCTTTCCACGACATTCCCTGCGCTCTGATATCGTTGTCATAGGAATGGTGTATTGCGAAAGAGGAACGCCCGGGCCGACGGATCCCTTGCGGACGGAAGAACAGTGCTCTTTTTGGCCAACTATCATTGGGCACTCTCAAAACATGTCCCAGCCAGGACCGTCGTCTCTCCTGTATTACGGAGATTACAGGTCTCTGCTGGGTGGGCCGGCGCACAACATCATTTGTAACATGTTCATACCATTTGACATCCAAAATCCTTCTAAGACATTTGTTTTCAAAGCAAAGTTAACGACATTATACAGTCTTCAAACATCAAAAAATGTACACATTACAATTAAAAATAAAACAAATCACACCAATAACAAACAAAACCAATAACAGTTCAATAGAACTACAATTAAATATTACAGGTGTCATTCAGTTAATTAAAATAGCACTATGTTAAGTACATAAATACGCACCTACACAACCAAAATACATAACAAGTTGCATATATAATGGCATTATCAATAATATAATGTACATATAATTATAATCAGGACACTTACAGTTGAAATAAAGCTATCATTCGCCGAAGACTCCACGAAACATTATCGTTATTAAAAATAATTAACTATCAATATTTTGCCATTTATCTATGTCTTCTGCTTCTATTTAAAAGGGTATAATACATTACAATACTTGGTTTTATCATTATTTGTGTGTGTACTTAATGCAGTAGAGTGTACATCGTAACATACCTTTCTATAATAAATAATCAATTATTCTACTGTTCATTGTATTGCTTCTTATATTGTTTTTTCTATTAAAGTTCTATATTAAAGATTTGAACCCTGTTTCTAAATTCATTTTTTTGAATTCTGGAATTCAAATGAGATTGTATCCCGTGGATTGTATTCCATAAGTTTTTGAGTGTCCTCTAAAAGGCAGGTGTTCGAAAAAACTAAGACATTTTACATCTTTAATTCAGCGATGAAGTTCGTCACCTATCCTGAATGTTTTGATTTTATATTGGCACGAAGAGGACAGATTGCATGTTTCATACAAGCAGCTGGTCTGCTGGCTATCGCACTTGTGGGATATGCCGTGACGGTATAGTATAGTGGTTCAAATGATTTGACACAAATCAGAATTATTTTGATCAATTGCATACATGTACTGGAATTTAGAATCTTAAGGTGTTTTACTCTTATATTCTCCCACAGTACTTGATTAAAGTAAATATAATTCTCAGCATAATGCATAAAGTTAAAATTGAAATTACATGCTGTCCAATTGCCATTTTAGGTAGATAGATAGATAGATAGTAATGCATAATCATTTCTTAAATTTCACAAATTGCAATGTTTTACTTTATTTTCCATTCTTTTGTTATCACTAGATTTTCGACCGTGCAATTGGAAAGAATGTTTCATTATTAAGGTGTGTATACACTGTGTGTAGAGATGTTGATTGACAGATAAATTAAGGTGTGTATACACTGTCCTGAGATTTTGATTTATAGATAAATTTAACATTCTTATCAAATGATCACATCTCCACTACATTTATTCCACTTTTGTCCTTCTTCAACCACGTTCATGTTTCACTTGTGTACATTATTGACGGTATCAGAATGGTACTGTGCACCAGTATTTTTGCCATGGTTGACACATTGCCGTTGCTGACAATGGGTGAAGTTAGTTATAGTTAAAATTTCATATATTTTAACATCGTGAGCGGATGAAAATCCAGTTTCAATAGCTGATTGTGTTTCATTCAGTTTAAGATATGATAAATTGCCCACCAGTTTAAGATGCCAACTGAAATTTACAGTTTACGCATTCTGTATGCATCTTTGATATATCAACGTTACATAAAATGGTGTATGTAAATATATAAATGTTTTGACATTTCTGGAATAAACTGCTTATTATGACATTAAAACAATATTTTTAAGTGATTCTTAGTATCAAATATTTAATATTTTAAGAATACATACATGGCAATGAAAAGTTCAAACCATAATTTCAATAAACATCTTTTTAAGAGCATGCCTAAAAAAATGTTAGCACATGCCATTTTATATATGCAGCAACAATGTGTTACATGACAAATACCTTTATTGACAAAACTCAATTGATTTATTTTATGAATTTTTGACACAATTGGATGTCAATTGATTTCTTGTAACATGTACACACACCTTAAGCTTGGAGTCTCACCTAGGTTTCTCTGTATAAAATCATAGATATATCTACCGTAGATATAAATATTATTATATTCAGTTTATCAAGTAAATTCTTGAGTTTTTCTGTTTGTGATGAATACGACCGTTAGGCGGTGTTATATTTTCTATTGGTTTTATTGTGTTGCATGCCACTTTAATGTGGCGTTGCATGGTATGATGTATGTACAGTTAAATATTATGTTTTGTCTGCATTTCACTTTTATAACAGCCTAGAAGATAATATTCAATATCTCTCTTAATATGATATCTCTCATTAGTCCAGTAGCCAACAGACATTATATTGTCATGGGGGTGATTTCTGATGCCATCACAGTTTAACTTTATCTTGTATCTTAGAAATGTCAAATTAGTGATCATCAAAATAGGCTGTCATGTTTCGAAAACACCAATTATTTGAAGTACCCACAGTTAGATAGTCAACCAATATATAATCAGTTGTTTTTTTATGTATAGGAATTATTCGTCTTGCATTTCTAAATAACTAGGTATATAAGACTTAGTTGAGGGGAAACCTCCCCCTATAAACCAATATGAATACCTGCCTTTTACAGACCACTCCAAAACTTAGAAACAAAATAGGTGTACATTTTATTTTTTGAGAACTTCATGTATATAAATTTGTTTGACGTGTGTCTTTTACATGTTTTTATTTAAAAATTTGAGATTATTATTGTTCTATGAGAGTTCCCTTGACAATATCAAGCTATCTCGACGGAAGTGTAAAAAATAAACAGTGTCGTTATTTTGATACGTTTTTAAAATTCTTATATGTGTTGTTAGTTCACGTGGTATCCCACTTGTGGGATATGTTGCGTTGCGTTGTTGTTTAATACATTTTTTGAATTAATGGTGCACTTCGACCCATTGTCAGCAATGACAATGTGTCGAACATGGCAAAATTGCTAGTGCACAATACCATCCTGGTACCGACACTTATACACTTATGTATGCAAGCGAAACGTGGACATGGTTGAAGAAGGACGAAAGTGAAATAAACGCTGTGGAGATGAGATCGCTGAAGAGGATGGTTGATAAAATGTTGCGTGATAGAGTGAGGAATGAGGATATTAGAAGAATGAGTGGATGCAAGAGGAGTGTTGTGGATAGAATGCGTGTAAATAAATTGAGATGGTTTGGTCATGTGGAACGAATGGAAGAGGAAAGAATGACAAAGAGGATATACTTGGCTGATAGGAGGAGTGTGAGGACGAGAGCGGGCGTCCGAGAACTACATGGCTTGAACATGTAGATCAAATTCTCAAGGATGGCCGTGTTTTGAGTAAAAGAAATCGACGTGCGTGCATGAGAAATTGTATGACTGTGGAGGAGGTGAAAGAAGTATGTAAGGACAGATCTAATTGGCGTTCCGTTCTCTCTGCCTACCCCACTTGGGATACGGCGTGAGGGAATAGATAAATAGACAATAATTTTAATATTAACTTCTCTACGAATCTCACACATCACAGCTCTTAACTTTAACTTTCTAATTTTGTAAATATTTGTTGGTAATAATTGCAGAATCTTTATTTCTGTCAGTGTAGAGTTATTATTATAAATATTATAGAGAGGAGAGAACAAATAGTTGTATTTAGGACATAGTTAATAGATAATTATGTATATTATAATGCATTTAAATAGTAATTAATATTAGTATACAAACCAACAGACATTGTCTATTGTATTTTACGAGTTTTGTTGACTCTGCTAAATGCATTCTGTTGTCGTTATCTTAGAAAATTCTATGTATTTTAGTGTTGTTCATATTCTCGTGTTTATTTTATTGATACTTTGGTAAACAAAATGTTATTTTGTATTGATCATAAGAAAGTTGATGGTATAGCAGGTGGCCGTTATAATGAAGTGTCTCCTTATTATGTATGATGACATTTGCAAAGACATTATACGTAATATTATGATTGTGCATATCCTTGTAAAAATGTGCCACCTGAGATAGTGATTGTTAGAGAGCTATCCCTTTCCAACATATGGTGGTTGTACTATATATACTTATTATAGTTATGTTGTAATGGCGATATGTTAGAAAGGGACACCTCTCTACAAATTGCTATGTCATGTGATACACTTTATCTTTTCATAGGAATATTTAGGTCTTATCGGCACAGCGGGAAACATATTTATCCTTGTGTTTTAGTCAAAATTGCTGTCTAGTTCTTGCAAAATGTCTTTAGATGTTTGGTATATGAGGTTTGTTATTAAAAGAAAATCAAATTCAAATATTTTTATTTGGGAATGTTAAAATTTTTGAAAACAATTTCAGGATTTTTCACAATAATTAGTTCATTCCTTCAAAATGCAGTAGTCTTTATTAAACACAGATTTATGTCATCGGTTGATAGTTGAATTAGCCAGCTGACTGAATGGCTAGATCCGGCAAATAAACAATCTAAGATTAAAAAATTGTATTAATTTAAGGAAACGGCTAGGCATTCGATAGAATATATTTATCTTTCATTTTGCCCAGGCCTACAACTGAATCCAGGAACTTATGACTCACAGGCGAGAGCATTACCTATGCACTACAACAGCCGTGATTTGAAAATAATTAATTTGTTAATATAGGAAGGAATCACACATCAGTATGGTGGTAACGTGAGAAATATATGCTGATTACACGAGTCTATTATTATGCATATATGTTTACGTTGCATATCATATCGTCATGTTTAATCTTCCCGGAACACTTAGTAGATACGGTGTCGCCGATTAAACAATAAATATATAATTGTTTATGGTATGGTCATCACCATACGTGACAATATTGATGCATTGCAGGATTTTCTCTTTGCTGACAATACGTCCTAATGTGTGTGTTTTTTTTTATCATTTTTGCATTTTTTTTCTTCTGTAATGACAAATAGAAACAGTTTTTATCCTTGCAATTGTAAATTTTTATAATTTTATTTGTAGCTTTATTTTTATGGTAAAAATTATATTAGTTTCTTTTTATAATAATGCGTAGATTTTTTTTTTGTAATATTTTTTGTCTGGTAGATTTAATCAATACTTTTCCATCAAGAAGATAAAAAAAAAATTCCACCCAAACTCTCACAATAAATGATATGCACAAGCAATACAGACCTACTCTGCCTTGATGACTCAAGTCATAAAGAGTAAGTTGGTAGTGGAAAGAATTGAACCCGAGATATCTCAAGTAAATTCCCGAGGTTACCGACTGTCTCAATTTTTAGGGTTGCATTCAGTCCTCCTTTATAAAAAATCAATTTGAACCTTGACTGACATTTTTCATTGGGAGTCCTATTTAATATTGTCAGCAAAAAATCGTTCTTCCCAAGAATCCCAATAGTCCAGATGACTTTTTTTTCACTATACAATGTTATTATGATTATTAGTTAGACTGTTTTATTTATTATCTTTGTTATCTTTATTCATTTGCAATGGTTAATTTTAACAATTTCTAAATAGAAATGCTAAAAATATATTTTCTCTTTTGTTGCAGGGTTCGCAAGTAACTGATCGCTGGCGATTGAAAAAGAGTGTTTTTAAGGATTAAGACAAGTTATTGACGAAACCAAATATATAATTGGAACATTATATAAAACGAAATATCTCCTTTCAGGGAAGGTAGGAGGAGAGAGGAGAGAGAGAAAGAGAAAGGAAGTGGACACGGCACACACCCTCACCTAGAGAAGAGAAATATATATATGATATATATTTATATACACCCGTTGTTAAAATAGATATATAATTAAGAGATTTATATATTTTTACACTACCCTTAAGTGTCGGCCCCAAGACTGACTCATGGTCCTAAATATTGAAGCTGAAAACGTTGAGATAGAAACACATAAAAAAGAGTTATAACTTTATTATTATTAAATTGTTACAAATATATTATTTACCAAAATGAATCAGAGATTTTGTCTACGATGGAACAACCATCAATCCAATCTGCTGTCCGTCTTCGATCAGCTCCTCCATGCGGAGACTTTCACGGACGTGACTTTAGCGGTTGATGGACAGTTGCTGAAAGCGCACAAGATGGTGCTATCAGCGTGCAGTCCATACTTTCAGTCGCTGTTTGTCAACCATCAAGAAAAACATCCGATCGTCATCTTGAAAGATGTTCCATACTCCGATATGAAAAGTCTGTTAGACTTTATGTATAAGGGAGAAGTGAGCGTTGATCAGGAAAGGTTAACAGCGTTTTTAAGGGTCGCTGAAAGTTTGAGGATAAAGGGTTTGACTGAAGTTAATGAGGATAAAAATGATGTCCCAGCAACAGGCCCTCCTCCGCAGTTGCACAGACTACACCGCAACGTGAATAACGTACAGCAAAACCATCCTGGCTTAATTCCACAACAGCAACAGAACGCAAACTTACAACATCACCCATTATTCGCCGGAATGCAACCAAAACGAAAACGCGGTCGTCCTAGAAAACTGAGCGGAGGTGACGATCCAATGGACGGACAGGGTCAACAGAGAGATTCGTCGGCGCAACGCAACTCAGCAGAACCGGAACGTTTGGAAGTGGCACTCGGCGCCGAAGGATTCCAGGGCGGCGAAGATCAAGCATCTGGCGATGAAGAAGCTTTGCTGATCGACGAAGGAGACGAACAACCGCCTGGATCACCGCAGAATCTTTCCGACACACAAGGTACGTCTTGAATTTGTTTTTTTCTCTTCACGATCACTTCAGATTTTCCCCGTGTACATATATATATATATATAAATTTGTATAACTCTCCATTTCTCATTTTCTAGGTTGGTTTTTGTACATATTATAGTTTATAACAATATTACGTTTTTTTTTAGTAAATCATCATGCGAGATGTTTAGATAAATATGGATCACGTTATGTATATTAACAGCAACAACAAAAAATACAATTTTGTTTGAATTTTTAAGCCATTCCATTCAGACAAAGTTTACCATGTCCTATTTTTGAATAAAAAGAATTTTGTTTTTGTTGATTCACGTGTTTTGTTGAACGATTATGCCAATATTAAAATACAACTCAGAAATACACTTATTTTACTTAGAATTTTTTTCTAATCAATGCTCGTGAATTATTTTACTTGTAACGAGTTCAAAGTTTCAAATTATTTCAAACAACGTTCTATAACACAATTCTATTCTTATTTTCAAATTTCAAACATATCATCATTCTTTATTCAAAAAATAAGTTTTTATGTTATTCCTGATTATCAGTTTTACTTTTGTCAGGATTTTTAGTTATCAATTTTTTTTGCATCATTTTATGTTTTCTGTCATTCATAGGAGTTCTAGGCTGTAAATAACGTAATGTAATGTATATAATGAAACATTTTTTTTGTAGACAAAATACCAGCATAAAAATCTTATGTTATGGGTTTTGAATATAAATATTATTGTGAAAGTGCGAACTTTGTAAAGATGTACTGAATTAATGGATTTGTGAAAATTTGAACATATTAATCAGTTGATCACCATATTGCAAATTTCCACAGTTATTTTAGATGTTATTATAAGATGTAGTTCTAGATTTTAATGTCAAATTCTGACTAGGGAAACCTACCATACTGTCAGATGGTTAACCGCTATATTCAAAATTTCCACAAAGTGTATGGTTGAGATATGAGTGGAAATAAGTTATTCTGTTGGCATAACAAAATACTTATTTTGAATGGAGAGGCTAAATTTCTTCATTTTGTTCTTAAAATGAATGTCAAGGGTAAATATTTATGATAGCAATCATATTGGAACACCTCAAATGTGAATCTGAAAGAGAATGAATAATTATAATTAATTACCTGGCAACTTCCCTTCTAATCTCATGAAGAACCTGGCAACAATGTCCTTTATACTGATAATGAACTGTCGATATCTCAGCACAAGTTTTATAGTTCCCATTTACCGATAGATTACCTAAAATTAATTATTCTTCTTGTTTTATAGTGTGAATATTGTGGCGGAATAAAACAATAAAAATAAAACAAAACTTGTAATATAATTAAAACATTTTTACTATTTACCTATTTTTTTCCTTTTGGGTGTGTGGATGTCAAAGTGTATTCATTCTCCTTTTGTCTATCGTAGATCATTCTCGCCATATTCTTTTTAATTAGCGCAAATCACCTTAAAAAAACACTATTATTTTTCTACATTTTATTATTTATGTTTATCATATGGATCGTAAAATTTGGAAGCAAATCTTATATAAAATCATTTTTTTTTTATCATTCAACCGTCTTTTTTTATATATTCAACCGATATATATATTCACATATTTTGCTTTAGATTTGTGCTGTCCATTTTTTGCGATTCATAACAGTTTGTAAATAAAAGTTTGGAGCTTTGAACCACTTTTGGATTCTGTACTATTTTCTCTACAATACTTTTTCTTTATTGGCATATTCGAAAAAATACTCCAAAGTCGTTTTTAAAAACTTTGGAGGTGTACAGAATTTATATCATTTCGAAAACTCGTTTAGATTAATTGTAGAAAAAATTACTTAGGTTGTGGAGTCTATTTTATTAATTTTTGTTAATTTTTTGAAGAAAAAGGGAAAAGCTGAAGGGAAAAAGCGTTGAAAATAAAAAAAAACTTTTTTTCGTTTTGCGTTTTTGAAAAATTTGTCTATATTTTGTAATGTGTAAAATCGAATTTTTCTACAAATTATTTATTAAAATTATTGCATATTTAATTTGTTTTCTATATAAAATGTGTTTCGGGAACAATGTTAAATTTATTTGTTTTTATTTGGAGACGGATACTATTTTTTTGTTTTTTTTTTCTCGAAAAGGCAAGAATGACAGAAACACATTTACGAGTGAAATACTTTAATGAAAGCGGTAAGTGAAAGTTTGTCACTTGTCCCATAAGAATACAATATTTTATTTAATATTATGATACTATTAATTTTTTTTATTATCTTTTATCAAAATAAATATTTAAATAAATAAAATAAATGTTCAGAACTATATGACGCAAAAAGGGAAGAGCTTGAGGGGAATAACGTTATCTTTTACACATCTATATATCTTTAATTTGTTATTTATATAAAATTTTATATTTCCAACAGCAGAATATTTGTTTTATTTAGAAATATGACTACGTAATTTTTTATTCAATATTATATATATCATTAGTTTTGTGTTACATAAAACATCAAAAATCTATATTAAAAAATATTTTTTTACATATCAACCGTATTTTTTATTTACCTTTAACCGTATTTTTTTTACCTTAAACTGTTTTTATACTACTGTTACTTCTACTCCCGTTGATGATTTTTACGTGTGAGTGCTGCTCTTAACTGTGTTCTCTCTGCACACACATTTTAAGTTTTAATTTTCTAGATAAATAAAAAAAATATAGATTTTATACAACCGTGAGATTTATCCACTGTATCTTTTTTATTGTTTTTTTTTATTACTGTAGCAAATTCTCTATTGTGTATTATTTATACTACCACTATTACTGCTCTACATGATTATTTAAAAAGACAATTTTATTACTATTTAATGTGTATTTGGTTTGGGGTTTTTTTATATTATTTTTTTCACAATATAAAACGCTGAAATATAATAACGATGCTTGTTCCCTGAAGCTTTCCCTTATTATGTCTTAAAGTTCTCGAATGTTGGTGTATTTATTATTTCTATTTTAAATATTTATTTATTAAGTATTTTATTATTATTTTTTATTATTTTACGGAACTAAATGTATGCGAAAACCTGGTGTTCTTATTATTCATACGAAAATACTAATTCAACTATTTTATGTTAATTGTTGTAGTATGTCATATTTTTTTCATGTTCAACCGTTAATTTTATTAACAGCATTATTTTACATTATAGTTTCCAATTTGTTAGATTTGGTTTTTTAAACATTCATTTATAAGTTCAACAGCATATTTATAATTCATCATATCATATGATCTTGTCAACCGTTAACAAACGCACATGATACTGGGTTGTTGTATACATTTATTCATACAAAATGTGGAAAATAAATTTTGTTTTTGAGTTATTGGTTTAAAAATTAAATTAGTTATTGACATGAGTTTGACGAAGTTTCATCCACGTTTTGTATTGTAAAATGAAAGTTTTTAAAGAAAATTTGTAGTTTTCTTTGAAGACTTTTTAGTAGTGTGTAGTTGCATGCATGAAATATTTAAGGTTATTTAACTGTTTAATATTGGTGTCATGTATGCTGATTTTTTAATGATGATCATTGCAGATGCAGAAAATAAATTGCGAAGATCACCCATTCAGAACTCTAACGGACCCACTGAAAACGGTATAACCAAATTGGAACCCAACGACAACGGACCTCTGGACACTTACAACGATCCCATCGAGTACAAATATAATCCGGATGGAGCCATGCATAGCCCGGCACTCAGCCGGGACTCTGACGACTCCCTAACAGGACAGCGCATTAGAATAAGCAAGAACCTTAAACCAAAGAACAAAAAATTTCTCGTCAACTCAGCAAAAATACGCGCGCGAAACCTTTTCAATCAACTCTCCGGCTTTAGTACTTTGAATAATTTTGATAAATTCCCACCTGACGCCCTGATGCCCGCGTTAGCGTCTCAACTTTTCCCCACAGAATTAGATCACAGGAACTTGCACGACTCCGAGATATCTCCCCCAACTTGGTACACGACTCCTAATTTAAAAGGTCCCACAATGGACGAATCAAACGAATCTGTACGGGACTTTTGTAGCAAGGAAGGGGAGAATGTTTATCGGTGTAAAGTATGTTCCCGTGTCTATACGCACATCAGCAATTTCTGTCGTCACTATGTGACGTCGCATAAGAAAGATGTAAAAGTCTTCCCGTGTCCTATATGCCTAAAAGAGTTTACGCGTAAAGATAACATGGTTGCCCATTTGAAAATAATTCATAAAAATCCCGAAATACCTCCGGTCGCCGAGAAAATATAATAAATATAGTAATATATTTAAAAACAAAAGAATTAATAAAATGTTATGTTATTATTATATTATTATTATTGATGGTTGATTTTTTATTGTTAATAATAATAATAAATAACAAAGATATATATGTATATGAGAAAATAGAGATATTATTATATTGGTTGATAATGTAAAAATAAATAAATAAATTTTTAGAAGTGCCTGAGATGCCTTGTAGTTTTGCCCGTACTTAAATGAATAACTGATAGAAGTAAATGTTGAAATATATATATGTATATATTTAAAAAAATAATATATTAAAAATATTGTATATCTAAGCTTTTTTTGGTTTATTTTTTGTTCTGTACTTACTAAAAAATATTTAGTATTTTTTGTTTATTTAGAATCCAAAAATCGTCCCAAAAAAAATCACAATTGGCCTAAGAATTAATAAAAGATAATCTTTTTATTTAATTTAGAATGCTTTAAATAATAAAATGAATTCTAAATTTAAAAAAATATTTTGAAATCAAACGTGGATACTTAAAAAACTTTCCTTTTGGTGCTCTTGTTTAAAAAAATAATATTTGATAATTTTTAAAACCCAGGCTTATTATAAAAGTGCCTTGATATTTGCGAAATTTTTAAAATCTAAAATCTACTGATTTTGTAATGAATGTTGTAAATCGAAAAATAATTAAAATTGAATTTTATTTTATTGGGACGTTGATACGTTTTTGATTTTATTTATGCTGATGTTTTTTCTCAGAGTGCAATATATAATTTGTGATAAAAAAAACAAACACAGAATTTTTAAAATAGTAACACTAATTTCTTCTCGTTTTTATTTTATAGGGATAAAAAAAAATAATAGATTTTTACCCCACACGAAACTGCCGACAATAGAAAAATATAATTAATAAAATAAATAAATGTATTTATTCTCATAGAAGAGTTAAAATTGAACCAAATATTTTTACAATAGCGTAAAAAATTGCATCTTTTAAATGAGTAATATAAAATAGTGAAAAAATAGTCATAATTGCATTTAATTCGATTTTAGTAGTACTAACTGTTGTTAAACAAATGAATTTCATTTTCTGTCGCCTTTTGTTTATATCGAAACAAGTTCCAAACAGTTTTGAAATATTTTTATTTTATTTTGATGTCATAGACATTTACCCTTTTAAACAATATTCTTGTGATGCCAATGTCCTACATTTTTCCTAAATTCTATTTGCGGAAATGTTAATTTTTTTCTTATTTAAAACACAGACAGTACAACTTATTCTAAATTAGCAAACATTTTAATCAGCACCGTACTTTATGAATTAGCAATAGAACATTATAATAGCCTTTTTACAAATATTGTTAAATAATTGCAAATTTTATTGAAATCGTCATCTAGTTACAATAATTATTGAATCAATCGATTATATATTTCGTTTTATTATATAAAAAATATAGTTCAGTATTTTCTGTGTATTGATGATACCTTGTATGTGCAATTTATCACAACTTTAAGTGGTCACCGTAAAATTTAATTAATGTCAAAAATGGAAAATTATGATTGAAATGAGATGGTTAAAAAGGAAATTCAGGAAACCGACTCGGTTACAAATATCGCAATATTTTTTTGTATTTCAAACCTAAATTGTTTATTAAAAAAACTCTTAGTCCAAATATATACATGCAATAATTTGAATACAAATTATTATTTATTTCTCACATTTCTAAATTCAGCAAAGCGTTTTCTTTCAGCGTTTATTAAATCAAAATATGATGATCTATATATAATCAGGCATAAATTTTGAATATGCAAAACAATATTTTCATTAATTTTTTGTTGAAATAGTTGTCATTTTTCAGCTTCTGATTACTGGCAGTAAACTTGCTATCTGCACCTATTTTCGATTGAATTAAAAATTGAAATAGCAGTTTTTAACTATATTTAATACATTTTAAATACAATAGCACCTTGTTACGATATTAATCAATATTTACACATACATACATAAAAATGCAGTCATTTTTTTTTTATTTAATAGAAATAAATCAATAAATAGTAAAAAAATATTAACACAGTAGAAAACAGACAGCAATTTATTTTGTAAATTTGAATAGATTAGCCAGGGTAATAAAAAAATAATAAATTATTATATGTTATTTAAATAAATAAATATATATTATAAATAATAGTTGAAGCAAAATAAATAAATAAATAAAAAAACAAAGAGCTAAATATTATTATTATTGTACTTAGGAAAATATTCTGTGTATTAAAATAGTCTTGTTGTATGTTGATTATATAAAAAAAAATACTTAATAATATATACATGAATTTATAAACATGAGAATATATATTAATATACAATAAATAAATCAAATGTGAGAAATTTATATAAAATAAAAAATACTTAAATGGGGTACGATATAATAAAATATATTTATTATAATAAAAGAAATATATGGCCTTAAAAAATATTTTGAAAATTTTTCAATTATTGTTTTTGTTTTCTTCTGTTTTGTGAGATTATGACTCGAACAAAATATTATTTGTTTGAATATTTTTTTTAAATATATTTTGAAATAAAACGGGATGTTCTCAAGGCAATTTTGATATTAAAATATAAAAAATAATTGTAAAACAAACAAAAGTGATTTGCTTTTGTTTTATTATCAATATAATTAATGCTCCACTGTTTATTTTTTTTTTGACATGTTTTAATGTCATTGTGCAATTTGAATGTATGACTTAACTATAAACGTCTTTCTGTGGACGTTGAAATTTAATAGATTTTTTTGATGTAACGCACGCAATAATTCAAAATACTCTTAACGTATATATTAAAACTATGTCCTTGTTGTTTTAACAAACTTGTACTTAAGTTCGTACATGCAGCCTAACTTGTGTCCTATTTTTAAAGATTTTTTTTATGAAAACGGCAGTTATGTCTTGAATGCAACATTAAAAAACGTCGGTTGATTATATAAAAATGTCGGTTGATTGTATAAAAAATATCGGTTGGTAATACAAAATGTTCTGATTTCGCATCAGAAATAAATAAAAGAATCGACAGACAACGGCGTTGAAAATGTTTCAAGTCTCCTTATTGAATTAATAATAATATTAATAATTTTGTTGTGTTTTATTTTTCTTTTTTTATTATTATTTAATTGAACTTAAAAATATGTACTTTTTATTACTAACACTTGTTGTTATTTTTACATATTTCTTCTGCGAGGTTTATGTAGAAACTACAAAACTTACAAATCTTTGTGTTCCTATTGAATGAAATTGTTCAAATGTAAGAAATAATAAATAAAAAATGAACGACAGCGAGAACTGTGTGTTTAAGGAAAAGGGAAGGGGGGGGGGGTGTATATGTCGTTAATTAAAAATAAAATATTTTTATTTATTTCGACATATCCCTGCGCCCCCTTTCGTCTTGTCGTTGAGACGAATTGATAAAATAAATGATTTTAAATAATACAAAAACTATATTTATTTATTATTATTAATTTTAAATCTTGATAGTGTTATTATAAATATTTAAATAAAAAAGAATTTATTTTCCTGTTGTTATAGCCTAACTTACATATTATAAAATATAAAATAAATAAACAATAATAAAATAAAATATTATTATTGTTTATTTGTTAGTGATTTTTGTCCACTTCTCCAAATGGCGCTAGGTTTTGTTGCCAATTGTATTTTTTTTCCTTTTTTGATTCTTTGTTATGTTTTTATATTTTTAATGTTAATAAATAAATGAATAATAATTAATTATTTTATTGTACAACAATATTGAATATAAATAAAAAAAAATATATAGTTTTTAGTGTCGTACTTATATTTATTATATATTTAATTTTAGTTTCTATACTCTATCATATTATTATTATTATGTGAGAAAAACAATTGTAGAGCGTTCTTTTGTTTTTTAGTTAAGTATGTACGTGATGATAGTTGATATTCTTTTGTCTTGACTTAATTTTGTTGTTGATTTGTTTTAGATGATTTGGAATAATAATTGATGCGCACGCGTGTTCGGACAGTCGCAAGTTTATCGTTACTTAATTACTAAAAAAAAAGTTGTGATTATTGCAAAACGGGTACTTATTTTGCAAATCTCATCATATTTTTTGATATTCAAATTAAGAATAATTTGAAATAAATGAATTGTTCTTCTCTTCTATTTGTTTAATTTTTTCTTTTCATAAGCTTGCGACTGTCCAGACACAATCCAATGAAATTCCTCTAACTTAATTAATTGTCAGATACATAAAGAATAATATAATGTAGTTAAGGTAAAGATTTGCCGGATTTCTTGCTGTTTTTTTTTGTTTGTTACTGCAAATTACGATTTGATATCGTTTGATGTTAGTAGTCTTAAAGAGGGTTTTATTGATTAATGTGTATATTTTTTGTAGTATATTTAATTTTGTATGTAAGTTTGGTATTTAAGCGCAGGTACTGTTAAATGAGAAAGTAATATATAACGTGGCTTCCATGCTTTGCAATTGTGAGATACGATAAAAAAAAACAATTGATCTATATCTTTTGTTTTCGTACTTAATTAATATTGTAAGTGATCGATGATAGTGAGATTTGAATTCTTGCCATTCAATTCGAAAAATTAATTCATTTGTTCCTTTTTTAAAAGTTAATCAAATAAACGCTGTCATTGGTGGATTGTCATTCGTAAATGTTGCCAGATTAAAGAATATTGTGGTTTTTTTTTTCGTTTTAATCTTTCGTAATTGTGTAGTGATAGGGGACCAAGAATTTTTTTTTGAAAAAATTGGTAATATATTTAAAGATAATTAAATTAAATTCATGGTGCAAATGCCTGTTGTTGAAAAATATTGCAACACGCTTTTGAATTATAAACCTTTTTTGTATTTTTGAAATTATGTAGAACATACTCCGTGCCTTCTATTGGAATAAGATTTGAAAAACATTTTAGTTATCTCGCAATTGTAGAGCAAATTCAGGGAATGGAATAATAAATATATGAAAAAAAAATTAGAAGACTTAAAAATATTGAAATGCCTTTGGTAATTTTTGATAAATTGATAAAAAATTATATTTATTGTAATTGTTGTAATTGGAGAGGAAAAAAAACAATTGATGCTTTTTTTAAGTAAATGAATAAAAGGAAGTTATGAAAGCTATTATATTTGATACGGAAAAGATGTTGATTTTTAAAGAAATTGATTGGAATGTTTAAATTCTGGAAAATTTGGTGTATAATCTTAAAAGACTGTCACGTGGATGGTTTGGTATGAAAATCGGTCGAATCCAGTTTTTTTAAACTAAATATGCAGAAACATTCTGTTTTTTGACACCTACAAAATGAATTTTCACAACAGGCAAATTTTGCGAATTATGCAAAATAGCAGAGAAAATCATTCAGCTGATGTCAAAAATAGTTAAATCTATGGCACATCACTAACAAAACATGTTAAATCTGAATAAACCAATAAGGATGCAATATTTTGTGTGTATTTTGGTTTCAAGTTGAAAAGAACTCCAATTAGTTTATAGTTTTTACTGAAAATTTACGCTATAAATGGTTTTATCCAATTTCAATACCAAACCATACACATGTTATTAAAAAATAATAAATAAAACAAAGGACTTTGGGGTACGATTGTTGAAGAAAAAACGAATATTTTAATTGTTATTCCTATTTAAATCTAATATAATGCGATACCCCATTTATTTTAATGATAAATACTAACTTATAATTTTAACGCATTGTGTGCAATATACTAGCAACATCGCTTTAGATGTGTACGGCAACACTGGAGAATTTAATTATAATATTATGAGTAATCGAAAATGGAACATGTTCTTTATTGGTTTGAAAATTAAGATTTATTATTTGAAAAATAGAACCGCATATTGTATGATTATTATTGTAACATGTTATATTTTTAATGTTTAATAATAAATAGATGAAAGTATAGAGTAGAATCGTTAGATTGTGTACTGCTTAATCCTCTATACAAATTTTACACACGGTTTCACGTTAAAAGTTGTTAAAATCAGAATTAATTTACAGAAACATACACACTTTTTATGGCACCTTGAAAGAGTAACTGAGAACTTGCTGACAAAAGAATTGGAGTGAATTTAGAATCGGTTGAATCGATTAGAATTTATAGGCAGTTGAACGAGTTTGAATTTAGAAACAATAAAAAAAGTTTGAATTTGGAACACTTGAAGGAATTTGAATTTGGAAATAGTTAAATCTATTTGAATTTTCATTTCCTTTGTGAACACAAAAAAAATTCAGATGTTAAAATTAAAAGCACTTGTAATTCTAGGCCATAGTCTGAAGAAATAATTAACGATTCTAATAGTTTGTATCACCGCAACATATAGTTCCTCATTTGTCTTTTGAAATAATCGATAGTAGTTTTCGTTGATGCATTTCATTGTTCATTTGTTTTGTTTTTTCTTTTATTTTATTAAATAACAATTGCATTAGATTAATATAATATGAACATCGTTGACTAGTTTTAGAGAGATATATCCCACCAATTATGATATTTGAGCCTTTTTGAATTATATGTAGTCGATTAGTAGTTATTTAAAAAATATAACGTTTTGTTGACTTTGCCTCTAGCATTACGGATCTTATTAGAAATAGTGTTTTGTTTATTTATTCATTTTATTTATTTCACGTGTTAATTAATCCGGTAGATTATAAATAAATTTGAAAACGCTTAATTCAAAGTTATGCCAAAGTCCTAGTAATTTGTGTTTCACGCAATTCGAAAAGTTTACATTTTTTAGCATTATATTTAAGTCATAGACAAAATGACATCCAAAGAATGCATAATCACCACATAAATATATTGATTGTCCAGTATCATGCGTCAGAAACTTAAAAGTTAAACATCCTATGGAACGAATGTTTAAATTTAAAAACTTGATTTCATAATATTTTGAGATTTTGACCTATGGAACTGAAAATCGTCATGTCAATATCGCATAGTTCATGTTGCTCGAAGCATCTGTTTGTTTTAAATAATTCAACTTCACGGTGCCGTGAAGTTGTACGTGAGTCCTTATACGCATTTATAGAAACATTTGCATTAATATAATGTAAAAAATAGATACATATTAGATTTGTTAAAATATTTTTTTTGTTTAGTGTAAAACATCATAATCGTTAAAATTAAAAATATCACATTGCGTTATTTTTAAACTGTCTTCTCAGTTTTTTTCTTTCGAGGTGCTTTAAAAACAATTCAACCATTTTATTTATGAACGTAGGTCAGCTTAAGCGAAAGATCAACCACTGATTAGAATGAAATCTCACATATTTTATTATTTGATCGGTATCTGTTCATTTAATTCATCTTTCAAATACCGATCAAACTAAAAATCATGCGTTTTATGAAGTAATCAGTGTTTGATAGCTTGCAGAACATGATCCACGTTACGTTGATCCACGAACATTGTTATTAATTAATTATTGAATCAAAGATATAATTTCAAATCAAAGAGTTTTGATGCACACATTGTTTTAAAACCTGAATTTCTTGTGAGTTTATCATTTTACCTATTTTATAAGTTATCTCATGTACCTTAACGTTAAAGATATATCATTTGTTGTTTATTGTAAACTTGTTTTTTTTTTCTTTTTTTTATTTATTTATATTATATATTATTATTATTATAACTAGTTTTCTGTATATTATTAAATTGTTTTTAAATATAGAACAGTTTTACCTGAATCCAGAAAATGTTTTCTGCAATTTATTTACATAGTATTTCAACATATTGTACAAATCATTAATTTGTATGAAACATGTGTCGATTCTAGTCCGCCATTTTGTCGAGATCTTTTCAAGATGGCGGGAACATGGCAAAATGGTGATTTATAGAATATGACACATGTATCCATATTGCAGTTGTTATACGATGATCTAGTTTTGAAATTAATTTTTTTTGATCCTAGCAGTTGATATTATGTATATCGTTGCCAGACACGAAAAATTGTACACACGACACTCGTAATTTACTCAAGCTTGAAATTAACTGAATATTATAATAGAAATAAATAGTCCAAAATTTTTTTTTTATGCTGTCATAATAAATGGTGGCTTTTTTGAGTGTTTCAAAAATTTGACAGGTTCGTGACTCATACAAAGACATTATATTTAACAAGATTGCGCACTTCCTTTTTACTGCCCTTCTCCAACAACACAGTGATATATAAACCAATTATGATTTTATTATGTACTGCCAAAAATATGTAAGAAAGGAATTCTTTTTTTTTATTTGAATTTAGACCTTATTGCATCGAAAAAAAGAATATTATTGCTGTAATATTATTAAAAAGTTCATATTCTTATTATTTACAGTGTCTGAAAGCATATTTTTGCTTGAATTTTGTTAAAAAGTGCATAGTTTTGTTGTATATAATGAATGTCTTTGGATTTGCATTTTTCGTGTCTGATGACGTTATGCATTTTGCGTAATTAGTTTTGGTTTTTTAAATTAATTATTGTAACGCAGAAACCTGTACTGTAATAGATATATTATTATATTGTATAATTTAGTCGGTCTCACATATTTATACACAAGATTATAGTTTCACTATATTAAAAATAAATAATAGATAATTGAACGAGGATGATAACTAAATATAAAATGATTATTATTATTATTATTATGAAAATAGAAATTTATTTTACAATGTTAAAAAAAAAACAGTGTTGTTATTTCAATTTTAAACTTTTTTATTTTTCTTGGTCATATTTTTTTTATAGTTCGAGATTCGAAAGTAAGACTCCATTGTTTTATTGAATCTTGCTTTTGTTTCGCCCAGCTAGATTGTCAAATGTTTTTTTTATATTTGTTTGTAATAACGCAGTATTTTTTCTGTATTCATTTCATTCTCAAGAAGAACATTCATTAGACAAAAGAATGTTTCATAAGATTAATACTTTTTAGCAAATTGTTTCTGAATCTCAAAAAAATGCTGCGTTTTTACTGTATTGTCTTTTGTTTCTACCCCATTTTTTGTTTTTCTATTATTGTTTTATTATTATTTATTCAATTGTTACAAACCAAAGGTAAAGGGATTTTATCCCAAAAATATTTCTATTTTGTAATACACAGTTCATCTTCGATATCTAATTTATCAAATATTTTACGGGACAATCTCCTTCGTCATTTATATAAAAACTTGCAACTGATTGTTTGATGGATCGAATCTTATTTATTATAAAATTGAGTAATTAATATCAGGTATCTTCATTAATTATACTGCGATGTCTTCAAAATGGAGTAAACAATACACATACAATCGTAAAATTCTAATATAAAATTATTCATATCTTGCAATGATATATATATGTATATCCTTTGGTTGAAGTACAATTTCCTAGAAATAACAATCTCTCAATACTATGGAGATGAATTTTCATTGTATTGATTAAACTACGCCACAGCTAGCAAAAATACAAATACTTCTGCATTCGTATTTCAACATTTGTGAAATATAGATCAATTTCATAACTTCTTTTTTAATAATATTGTTTTATAATAAAAAAAAATTATGTTTAGTGTTCTTATTAGTCAAATCTTACTACGACTGTCAAAACTTAGTTCCTTCCCTCGCACAGTGTTGCCGGAATTCACCGAAAGAGGGACACACAGTGATGATGATGATGCTTAGAAAAAAATATTTATTAATATCTTGCCGTTAATTTTAAGTTTTTATTTATTATAAATATATATATTTTAACTTTACTAAAAACACAAATGAAATACTAATATGTATACGTGTTGAAATAATTAGACTGATGACGTTGTGTCATTTTGCAATAGGTACGTCCACATCTACTTAACGGACAATGCGACCGAATGTTTTTACTATCTCTTTGAGGTGTATGGTAATTTCGTGATGTAAGCATATTACTTAGTGTGAAGCTGTTTAATGCGGATTTGGGTTTATGTCAAATTCAAATTCACGTTTAAACATATATACATTTGGGTTAATGTCAAACTCAAATTCACCCTTAAATATGTTTATCTTTTTATCTCTTGTGAAAATAATATACAAATGAAGAGTATCTCTTTCTCTTTTGTCTACATTATTTTCAATATGATGGAAGAAAATAAAAAAAAAAAATGTTCGTAACGTTCTTTCGGTAGATGCGATGATTATACCTAATGATGACTCTATTCGTACTGATTCTCGTGATCTCGTTAATTTATATTCTATTATTTATTATCAAAACACTAAACGACAGATTGTTACGAGGAAATTTGCTCCATTTTGATGATATCGCAAAACGAAATATATACACAAATTTTATATTATCCACATAATCAGTATATTATTGTTCGTTTTCATCCAGGTACTTATTGCATATTAAACCTTAAGTGCGGTACTTGACAAATGTTAATTTATTTCATTTGTTACTTAAAATCAACGACAAAAACAATTGTAGATCTAGAATAAGTTTTTCAAATGTGTGATATATATACGGCAGCATGATGATGGTTATCTCATTTAAAAAATATATAATTATACTAAAACAAAAGTGCGTCTCGAAACAAGTGATCATCATTTTTATAAACAAAAGGTAAAATGTGTTTGATTTTTTTTCTCGTATATTGATGTCGAAATTTTTTTCTAAATGTTTTTTCTTTCTCCACCACACTATTTTTTAGTCAGTTGCATACTTTTAGTCGTTTTTAGTTTTCCGTTCCATTTTATTTGGCGATAGAGTTTCACTTTTGTATATTTTTGTCAAAATAATTGGAAATCTTACCAAAAAATATTTTAATAAATTTATATACATATTTTCATCACCCAGTTCTGTAGAATCTAATAGCGTCAAAGTTTTGCAGCAATATCACGTCTAAAAAAATTACAAATATTTACTTCTAACATAAAAAATATTGAATTTTTAGAATTACTTGTTTGTAGAATTGAAAAAATATCACTTTTGACATGTAACAGGCAAAGAGATTCCATATATAAAAAATTCAAATTACGGAACGGGGTAAATGATTTATTCAAAAGTCAAAATTGTGTTCTATTTTCGATTTTTGAAATGCAATTTTAAATTTAATTATTTGAAATTATAAAATTTATTCTCAAAAGTGAAACTTGTCTGCATTGAGGCTATGTATTTTAGTGGTTTTTTTTTGCTAGTTTTTAAGTGTTAGATATTTAACTCAAATAGTCCTCAATATTTTTTACTTAGTTTATTTTTATCTTTTTTATTTATTTATTATTAATTAATTTAATAATTTTATTCTTGTCAATATTATTCAAAGCAATAAAGAAAATTAAGGTGCTAAAAAATAATAATACAAATCTTTGAAAAAGACAGGTGAAACCGAAGATAGATGTTCTATTTTTCTTTATTTAAATTATTTTGAGCCGATGATGTGTTATTGACGCATCATTCACCTCAATGATTTAATTTATTGTATTTCCTGTATATGGTGCGCTTGTAGCTCATCCTGAAACGTAGCTTGCCCTCTAAGCCTCAATTTTTTTTTTAAATTAAGTTTGAGGCCTCCTATTAATTTTTAAGTTTTTAATTTATTATTTTCATTATTTGTTTTCAATAATGTGTTCTACAAGCAATATTTAGGTTTAAAATTATTTTTAATTTTTATTATTGTAATTATACAAATAAATAAAACTATTACTATAAATAAAATTAAGCTTAATTATTTTTTCTTTGTTGATATTTTTTTTTAAATGAAAATATGGTTGCTAATGGTTTGACTTTTTTATTTATTATATTATTATTATTATTGTACATAATAAATCTGGGGTTTCTTTAATACTTATTATTCTTTTTTGTTATCAATATTGTTTTTCTCATTTTTTTTTTTGTTATGACTTATACTTCTTTTGTTTTTAATTACTTATTATTTTTTGCAATTTTGTTATACAAGTGTAATAATAATAGTACAATTCCAAAGAGAAATAGGCTCTGTGAGAGTTTATTGCAGTTTTCAAAATATTTATTATTATTCTTTTATTATTATTATTACTGTGTTGTCAATATTTAATGATTATATCAAAATATACAAAACCAAAAATATGTATAAAAAATAATAGAAAAGAAACAATGTGGTTGTTTTTTATTATTATTTTTTTGTTGTTTTTGTTTTATATATCATTATTTTTATTATTATTACGAATGTCTATTTTTATTATTATTATTTATGTTAATTTTTTTGGCTTTTGGGTAAAACTTATCAACTTATTAAATAAATGAAAACTTGATCGTTTAATTATTATTATTATTAATTTTAAATGTTTTTAATTCATAGAAGATGATCTTGTTATGATTTTTTCCTCTTTTTTGTAGTTGTATTATTATTTATATTAATTATGAATAAATAAATAAATATAGGACTTATTTTCAGAAACATTTTTGTGTTGTTTTTATAATTTTTATTTTTTCCACATTATTTCCTTCAATACCTATTATATAGTGCATGCATCGTTGTTTATGGCATAAAGAAGACGACCTGTATGTTAATTACATATTGCGGTTAGAACACTGGCTACCCCATTGGAGGGATATGCCTGTGGTTGTTGTAAGCACTTAGGCATATAAGCAAATCAATATTGAATGCATAAGACATTAATTAACTGCTCCTTGATGCATCCAAAAAGTAAGTGATTTGATTATATATTGTCATTGCATATTCAAAAAGGGTATTTGAATTTATATATGTTTTGACATTTCTAGAATAAACTACTGCTTATAATGACATAATAACCATTTTATCAAGTGATTCTTAGTATCAAATATTAAAATTCAATACTTAAAGAATGATATCACATGCCAATAAAAAGTCCAAACAACAATTTTAATGCCCTAATGAATACCTTTTAAAGAGTATGCCTAAATAAAACTGTTCCCACATACCTCTTTTTGAATATGCAACGACGATATAAGATAATGGTGCAACACTCACTTGTGGCTTATAACTTTTCTACACAAGTTTTAGAAGGTTCCGCAAAAGGCAGGTATTGGTCAAACAGCTAGATATTTAACATTCAGGGGTGTTGAGATACACCACCACCCATCCTTTTTATGTTCATTACAAATTGCAGTTAGTCCACTGGTTATATCACACTTGTGGGACCTATTGTATACCTTCATAACTTGCATACACTGTTATAAAGAAAAACTGATAACAGACCTGCCAAGGGGTTTCTTCTGGTGCATCTTATCTTGACTGTGAAACGAAATGAGTTTGCATCTCATTTAAGTCAAATGACAGTTGGTCAGGTACAATCCCTTGAAATTGCTAATTAGTTTGCAATCCGCCTTATTGGAAAATTTGAAATAAAAGACCTGGGAGGCTAAAAAGGCCACTTTATATGAATCATATTAGGAATCGTTGAACGATTTAACAGCAACATTTCACCAAATATGAATTGTAGATGAATTGCTCAATGTGGCCATTTTAGGCCCTCTGTATTGGTCCAAATGGACTTAAGTATTTTTGTTTCTAAATCTGTTTTTTAGAATCGATTTTCCCAAGAATAGAAGAGGATTTTAATTGTATTGATTTAGCCAAATTATAGCCAGCAACAAGAATTTAAACATCTGCATTCTAAGTCAAATATTTGTGAAAAAGGATCATTGTTTCTTTGTATCTTAAGCCCTCGAGTAATATATGGTTCTAACAGGAATGAAAGATTGATTTTGCAAGTGAGACTGGATGTACATATGTGTGTGTGTGCATTGGAAGTGGTTTTTGCTTGTTATTGTGACAATATGCCCACCTGCATTATACATATATTTTTCTTTTGCTAATAATATGATGCTAAGAGTATAATTTATATGCTAATAATATGGTGTATTATAACTCTTGGTATCGAATACTGTGTTCCCAAAGGGCTCAAGGCACACGATAATGTGTGGATAGCTGAGAAAAAAATATATTTGCAAATGTGTGTTGATGAACATGATGTTGTTAAACCATAATGCATATTTGCAGAAAGTATTACACTTAATTATCTAGGACATGAACAATATATTATATTGGGTTGTTTATGATCCTTTTACAGGCTAATAGAATTATAAAACTTTTATCTAATGAAATATTAGTTTATAATTAATAATTATTTATCTGATTATTGCTTTCTTGTCGCAACTTATATCTTCAGGAATCTGGATCATTTGGTAAGAATTGTTGTTGTAGAGCTGATTTTTGTTATTTCTTTTATGTTCACGTTTATAATTTGTTATTTACATTACCATGAATTAAGTGAAATTTTGTCATTATATTCGAACATGGAATAACACCATTACTGGTTAGAACGCGCTTGTGACGATAAAGTGACAATATTTTCACCTACTTTATGGTAATTACAAACTTGTCCAAAGCTTTTTTATTTTCTCCATTGACTGCGTTCAGATAGTAGGATACAAACTTCAATCATTCGGTGACGATTCGGAGCATTCTTCGAAGAAATATATGAATGGATGCCTTCGTTTCCCGTCCTTATATGGGTTACGACGGCATTCATTCGAATATTTCTTTGGAGAATTGTCACCGAATGATTGATGATTGATTGACGTTCGCATCCTACTATCTGGACGCTCCCATTAAAGAACCCTGCCAAAGTCGACTTCTTACTAGACTTACATATTAGAATGGTACAATTGTGATTTTTTAAATTGAAATGTAAAAAAACACATCCTTAATGTATCAATGATTTATTAGATTATTTAAAATGTTTGTTTTGTTCATGTTGTTTTACTGTTGCACATTAGTAGCTTGATGTTTCTATTCTACAGTAGATTTTAGTATTGGTTGAAATTGTGATGATGGGGTTTTTCATTCAGTTTATTTTGTTTTTCAGGCAATACCCCACCCAAAATGAACCTCACCAGCGAAGTGCGATACCAATCACCCACTGATGTACATGGCAAGATACGTATAAACCCACTGACACAAATGGCTACAACGTCCTCCAACCCGACTTACGACGCACTACAAAACTTCCAGTCAGATCAGATCAACAATAATAACCTGCCGTTAAGTCAACAGAGTTCTCCGAGACAATCGTCAGTCAGGCGTAGAGTAAGACGAAGAGCAAATTCAGCGTCGAACGAAGCCGCAGAACAATTGACAGAAATGTCCGTAAGAGGTTTGAATTTATTCCGATACGCGTCTGTAAATGAAGGTATTTACCAATGTACGGAGTGCGCTAAGGAGAATATACAAAAAACCTTTAAAAATAAGTATTCATTCCAACGACATGCATTTTTATACCATGAAGGTAAGCAGAGGAAAGTATTCCCTTGTCCGGTTTGTAATAAGGAATTCTCAAGACCGGATAAGATGAAAAATCATATGAAAACTACGCATGAATGTTATGTGCCTAAAGATTGCGTCTATCCACAGAATTATTATATGGTTGGTGATCAACAGATACCGGCCGGTATTAAACTAGATACGCATGGTATGGGGCTTAAATTGGATTCTGTTGGTATTGTCGAATCATCACCGGAAACTGCGATTTGTGAGAATAATTAAAAACGTAACTGCTTTATATTATTCAATGACTGTTCCAAATTAAACTGTTACCATCTTATTAATAAATTTGAATCATAATAAGCATCTCTCAATTACCAATCAGAGTAAGAATGTACACAAATACTGATCAGAGCAAGAATGTACACAATTACCGATCAGAGTAAGAATGTACACAATTACCGATCAGAGTAAGAATGTACACAATTACCGATCAGGTCAAGAATGTACACAATTTTAATCTGATTGATATTGAATATCTATTATCAAAAAATTGGTTATATCGCAAAAAAGTATTTTTTCAACATCATGATTTATAATAATCGTTAATATAACCCTTATAGTTACAAAACCATACAATGTCTCAAGACAAAGTTGATCGTCAACAAAATTAAACCCTGTATCTCTTGATCAAAAGTCATAATGAGACATAATCTTTTATTAGACTCTGATCAGTTGAAAGATATAATTTATTATATTTTTAAGTGTTGGTTGCTACATAGAGAATTGCCAATTACGATCATCAGAATTGAGAAATCGACTATAAAGAAGATTATTAATATTTGATTTTTATTTTGTCTAGTAATTCATTTCAGTCCATAAAGAATTTATATGCGTGCATAAAATTATCGTAAAACTGATTTTATCTGTCATTTTAGTTTAATTTGGAGCGTTTGAATTAATATATTAAAACATTTGTGACTGAAGTACATTTATCTACGTATAAAAAAATGCGAGTCACTTTTTGACACCCAATTTTTTTCTCAACATAACTTTTTCCTAGGTTTTTGTTAAACTTTACAACACCACTTTAAGAACCCTAAATTAAGTCCAAAACATACTTTGTAATAGTCTTATAACCCTCATGGAGAGTAAAACATATTTTGTAGTCTAAAAAACACTCACAGAAAGTAAAACACACTTTGTAATAGTCTTATAACCCTCACAGAAAGTAAAACATACTTTGTATTAGTCTTATAACCCTCAAAGAAAGTAAAACATACTTTGTAATAGTCTTATAACCCTCACAAAAAGTAAAACATACTTTGTATAAGTCTAACCCTCACAGAAAGTAAAACATACTTTGTAATAGTCTAACCCTCACAGAAAGTAAAACATACTTTTTAATAGTCTTATAACCCTCACAGAAAGTAAAACATACTTTGTAATAGTCGTATAACCCTCACAGAAAGTAAAACATACTTTGTAATAGTCTTATAACCCTCACGGAAAGTAAAACATATTTTGTAGTCTAAAAAACACTCACAGAAAGTAAGACACACTTTGTAATAGTCTTATAACCCTCACAGAAAGTAAAACATACTTTGTAATAGTCTTATAACCCTCACAAAAAGTAAAACATACTTTGTATAAGTCTAACCCTCACAGAAAGTAAAACATACTTTGTAATAGTCTAACCCTCACAGAAAGTAAAACATACTTTTTAATAGTCTTATAACCCTCACAGAAAGTAAAACATACTTTGTAATAGTCTAACCCTCACAGAAAGTAAAACATACTTTTTAATAGTCTTATAACCCTCACAGAAAGTAAAACATACTTTGTAATAGTCTAACCCTCACAGAAAGTAAAACATACTTTTTAATAGTCTTATAACCCTCACAGAAAGTAAAACATACTTTGTAATAGTCTTATAGCCCTCACAGAGAGTAAAACATGTTTTATACCTCAAAATATCCTCACAAAAAGTTAACAATATTTTGTAGTTAAAAACATGTTCAAAACCTCGTAACGAGATGATCTAATTATTGAAATGTTTGTCACGAACCCAAAATAGCAACTTTAAAAAAATTCAATTGTTTTAGAACTTACTTAAAATATTTGTTCTTGGGTAGTCTCGCAAGTGCGTAGATATTTATGTAACGTCTCTGTGTTGAAATGTATGTACATTTTTAGGTTATATTTTTATCTGACGTATTACCATGAGTTTTGACGCTTAGGCCAGTGTCTATATTATTATTATTGTCTTATTATATTCTTTGTTTTATTATTATTACGTTTTGTAAAAGTTAGTTTTAAATAATCCATAATCAAATATATTTAAAATAGATAGTTTCATTATTAACTTGTACAGTATATTCTTTTATTTTTATATTAATAATTAGAATAAAAAATATGTATAGTATTATAAAAAAAATGCGTAACCGCACTTTTATTCTTCCGTTTTGTTTAAACAACTCGATCTTCAAATAAAAAATGGAGTATTTTTTATATATGTATGTATGCAATATAATTTTACATATTCGAAAAGACAAATGTTTTTTTGAAAAAAGAATGTATTTCAAAAAAATTGTTTCTTTTGTTTTTTGTTTTGTTCTTTGTACTTTATTTAAAGTATTAAATAATTTAAGTTACACAGTTCTTTTAAAAATTTGAATAAGGAAACTTATTTTAATCATTGTATTTTAAAAGCAAAACTAAAAATGATCTTCCATGCTTATATCGTTATAGCTTAAAAATTTATACCAGTTATATCTTAATTATTAAATTATAAATAAATTTAAGAGTGTGTTTAAAGTATACATTTCATTTCCGTAATCACTTTATCATAATCTATTTTTTTATTCTGGCCACGTTTAATGAAATAGCAAATGAAATATCTTCATCTTGCATTTGTTTATTACAAAACAAAAGAAAAAAAATTAAAAACTACACAAAACATATATTTTTATGTTATTTAAAACCTTTTCTGCAGGCACAAAATTGTTGAGAATTTTGTAGAAGTTTATTTTTTTCTTGTGTTCTCAAGGAGAACCTTAACAGAAAAAAAAAATATCAACATTTTTTTTTACACTTCATAAATTTATCCTGGCATTTGTTAAAATTAATGTTGAATTGGCACGTTATTATCACCTAATTTTTAAAGTAATTCTAATATTTTATAACAATTCATGGACATATTTTCGTTATGTTAAGTTAAATATGGTACAATTTGTATAATTTTCTTATTATATATTGTTAATTTTTATTGATTCATAGTTTATCGTGAAGCCTTATATGTTTTTTCATGACACACATTCAATATTATGTATTATTTGTTTTACTCTAAAATTTGTTTATCGTACATGCATGGAAGTAGCGTACAGCGCTTATTGATTATATGTATAATGTTCATTCTAAAAGGTTGTTCTGCCTTATATGGATAGAGTATAAAAGTATATCATATAAAAACATTTCATTACGGGATGTGTGATCATCCATTTCAGAGATAAAAAGTGTAGAAAAGTGAGAATAAAATTTCATTTAATTATAAAAATGTAGTATTTAGTATCTAACAGACTTCTAAAGCAGTATTTTCCAAACTATGGGTCGCACTATTGAGTGGGCCCTGAGCATTATTAAGTAATTCCATGACTCGCTACTAGAAAATCTGAACATTATCAATATTATTTATGACCTCTTTTCTCTAAGACAGCTAAAAGGTGGGTCCCAAGATTGGAAATTTTTGTTAGATGGGTCGGAGCCCAGTCAACTTTGGGAACCACTGCTCTAAAGCGAAGAATCACATACCCCTTACAGATAGGTCTTTGTAGAATGAACATTGTCTTATAACCACAATCATCTGCTCACAAAAGGTATTTTTTTATTTAGACACTCTTAAAAGTATGTTATTGTTGCATTTGATGCGTACATTTATTTTTATTGCACAAAATAATGTAATATTCTAGTTATCTTATGTGTTTTAATGTAATTTCTATCGCTATGTATTATTTTTTTTCTCGTTTTTTCTGTCGCCGCTGTATGAAGCACATTTATATGATTCATATAATATCGTTTTCTTTTCAATACTTAGTTAACTACAAAGTATTTTAGTGTTAATATCGTTTATTGTGTAAATTTTGAGTGAATTCAATGAAATCAAAAGTCTTCCATTGTATCCGTATAATAATCCACATTGACACGATCGAAACAAGACTCGATTGTGACATTCTGACAACCATCAATGACATGCTGCAATTCACAGTGACACGATCAAAACATGACTCGATTATGATATTTAAACAACTATCTGACATTTTGTGCAATCCACAGTGACACGATCAAAACAAGACTCGATTGTGACGTTTAGACAACCATCTGTGACATATTGTGCAATCCACAGTCGCACGATCTAAACAAGTCTCGATTATGACATTCAAACTATTATATATGAATTTCCGTGATCCACAGTGATACTATCATAACATGATGTGTTTATGACATTCAGACAACTACTATCTGTGACATTAAAGACCCACTGTGACATGATCGAAACATTACTTGATTGTAATATGTGGATTAAATGTGTACGTTTTTATTCATTATAACATGTTAAAATAAAATTTAATTATGATGCGTGAATGATGTGACAAACAGTATGTTATGATACTATTGAAAGTGTAAGACGTGACACAATCGATGCAAGACTCAATTGCAATGTGTGAGTGACTTGTGTACGACGTGACACAATCGAAACAAGACTCAATTGCAACGTGTGAGTGACTTGTGTATGACGTGACACAATTGAAACAAGACTCAACTGCAACCTTTGAGTGACTTGTGTACAACGTGACACAATCAAAACGAGACTTGATTGTGACGTGTGGAGATAAACCGTGTATAACATTGACTAACAGTAAAGATAATAATAAATAATTAATATTGATTAACGTTAAGGCTGATTATAACAATAAACGTTTAAAAATATTTTGTATTTATTTTAATGTAGATGTAAAGTAAACATAATAAAAACACCTTGATCAGGTATAAAATTATATGTATGCACAATTTACTAACACGTTAAAAAGATTTTAAAAAAAAAATTGCAAACTAACATTTTAATAAATAAGACCCGATGATTTTGTTATTAGAATGTATTAAAAGTTTTATTCAGAATTCAATCGTAGACAAGTTTTTTAAATATTCAAAATAATTAAATGAATTCAGTGAAAATAAAATTAATGAATTCAAAATGATAATAAAAGTATTAACATTTAAAATATAGTGCCTTTATTCGAAATTTATGTGCCTTGTATTATATAAAAATATATATAATTAAGTTCTCTATAACAGTGTTTCCCAAACTATGGGCCGCGACCCACTGGTGGGTTAGCGAATATTGAGTGGGCCCTGAGCATTAAGTAGTTCCATGACTCGCTACTAGGGAATCTGAGCATTACCAATATTTATGACCTCTTTTCTCTAAGACAGCTAAAGGGTAGGTCTCAAGATTGAATTTTTTTATTAGATGGGTCGAAGCCCAGTCAACTTTGGGAACCACTGCTCTATAACATTTTGTATTTTTTTTGCATTTAATTTTTTACGTCTAAAAATAACTTCCAATAATTGCGTTACAATTATTTTTTATCGCTAAATGAAGTATTTTTCCATTCTACTAATTTTATTGTTTATTTATTTAATCTTTTTGTATCTTTCTTCTTTCATTTTTTTTTGTAACATGATGAAATAAGCAATTAAAAAAAGTCTACTTTTAATTTAAGAATAACATTAATTTATTTTAAAAAAATGTTAAAAATGTGTTTTTTTTTATAATTTGATTTAATTTTATATACGAAGATATTGTGATATAAAAAAAAATTCTGCAACATGGTTGCTTATTTCAAAATCATAATGTCCAAGTCTCGAATTTGCTGTATTCTTTTGTTTTTAATTTAATTTAATCTTTTGTTTTTTTCTTCTTTTTTTTGTACAGATTATTTTTACATTATTTAGTAAGTCTTACGCTGTGTACATTTTCTTTTATTTTTTGCTGTTTTTCTTTTTAATTATTTTTGTCATGATCAAATCTGATGTGTATTTGTTATTATTTTTTTTGTCTATTTTTTAAATTTGGAACGTACTTTTTAGCATGTAAAGCGTTATTTCTTATTTTTTTATTGTGTCTCGAAGAGAATTTAGTTTTTACTTTGATTTCCGTACTTTTATTTATATTTATTAGATAACATATTTTCTTCTCCGTTTTTTCTTGCAATTTTATTATTAAAAACAATTTGTATAAAAAATATTCCTTTAAAAATACAATACTGTATATACATATATATATAGTTTTAATTTTAAAACATAAAAAAAGTATAAACACACATACACTCTCTTTCTCTCTCTTATAAGTAACATTTTTAATTTTAAATGTTTTTATTTTTCGAATATATATATCTGCATGTTGGAATGAAAAAAAAAATTATCTACTACTACTACTACTACACTGTCACAGCATATACCATAAATGGTGTAGCCAGCAGACTAGCTGCAAATAATAAACATGCAGATTGTCTTCTCATTGCCAACAATATTAGTGGGAAACCTTTTCTTCACCGGGGACTATATTTTTGGGAAATCAACATATTATTCCTCATTATGCCTTTTCCGATGACATATTCATCTGCTTTGTTGTAAAAAAATTCTTATATCCATACATAAAAAAGAAAAGTTTTTGATGAAGCGATACAAGACCGTTTTCTCTAGGTGTTTTTTGAGTTTTAAAATAGTGACAGATTTAGTTCATAGCACTCAACCGCAATGGTATTTGTCAGTCATTTTATGTTATCAAACATGTGAGAAGCAAGTGTTTGCAATAGACCATTAAAGGATGACGTCACAGAAAAATCATTGAGGGGCATCAGGCATCCCAACACAACAGACGATTACGGTGTAATATTAAGTGGAACGCCTAAAGAATACCTAATAATCAAAAAAACTGTCAGTGTCGATTTTGTTATTATTTTGTCGTCTGACTTTCTTTTTTTTCTCTTATGGCATAACATCCTACAAGGATGATTTGCGTAATCTGACTGTTTGCCCCCCAAGCAAAAGCAAATCCATAGACAAGACCACGTGACCTTTAATGGTCTATTGTGCTAAAAAAAACAATAGGAATCATGACTCACAATAATCTTTGATATTCATTTTATATTAACAGTAGTAGATGTAATCGTGTTGAAAATACTTTGAATATGTACTAAAAAAAATATTAGAGCATCGAATAAAAATCAGGTATTCGTAAAACATCCATTCTAAGACATTTAACATCTTAATATAGTAGTAATAAGGTATATACCACACACTTTGAATTTCTTAACATTTATTGGCACCAAGAGAACGACTTGTGCGTTTATTACATGCAGCTAGTGCGCTGTTTATGCGACGAACGCTGAAAAATAGTGACATACAGACATGTTTATATATTTTTCCTCACTAAATGTAGACGTATATTATTTTTATTTTAAAAAGATTTTTAGCACCAAAACTAATAAATACTAGTAATTAATCTAATTATTATCATCTAGTAATTGTCGTCGTCTCGTGTAATTGAAAGAAAATGTTTTTTTATTTAATTTTTATTTTATGCATATTGTTTATATTTTGACGGCGCCGCGCCCAACTCGCGTTCCGTTTCGTGATTATATTATTATATATAAATAGAGTTAATTAAAGTTTATTATTTGTGTTTTTCGTTTTTGTGAGTTTATTATTATTATTATATTGAATAGCAAATGTGCAATTTTTTTTGTTTGTTTATTATTATTTTTTTATGCTTAAATAATAATTGTTCATTTTATTCTATGTATATTCAAAAAAGTTATTTTGCACGCTCGAGATTTACATTGGATATCAGCTGATAACTCAATTGGTTAACGATTACAAAAATAAATAATGTCTTTTTTCAAATTGTCCTGGGTCTGGGTGTGATATGTATATTATGTGTTTAATGCATTGTATATATGTGTATCATCGCGTTAGTACCCCATAATACAAGATTCATATCTTAGTTTGGAACTAGCTTGATCCATGTGAATTGTTCATACGTATGTTATGTTATTGTCTACAGTAACACACACTCTCACTTTATAGTGTCTGTTGTTATTCAAGAGAGTGCTAGTCCAAACTGGGTTGTGTTTTTAAGAAGAGTGTCCATTAATAGTTGAGCTAAAGAGCACTGCTTCTTTGTTCATAAGGTTCAATAATAGTCTGAAGACCCTCTTTCTCAAAACACCGTTTGTACATTTGTTCACAGTTCTATCATTTGTAAATTTGAAGAACAGAGATTGAAATGAATATTTGACAGAAAATAACTATAATAAATATGTCAAAAATATAATTATATTATTTTTTTATGCAATAATTTGAGTTCTACTTTGTATTTTGAAAAGAAAAATTGAAACCGGTGCATATATACTTATTGTGTTAATTTAACTTGTTTATTAAAAGATTTCGTTAGAAAATATAAATATTATATAATGTGAATGCTTGTTTTATATAATTTTATTTTATTTCGTTTTTTTTTTCTTTTTTGCAATGTGATTTGTTTCAAGCACAAAAAATATAAAAATGCTAATTATAATGCTATTTTTTTTTATTGCACAAGAAATTTGTACAAAAACTCAACTTAATCTTTGAAATTTTTTTTTTGACCTTTATAAAACTATGAAAAAAAAATACCTCGTATCTCAAAAGTGGATAATTGGGCTCTACATAATTAAGTATATAATATTTCCTTATATTGCTTTTCATTATATTCCTAAATAAATATTACATTTGCATATTTTCTAGACAACATAATTATTTAAAATAAAAATTTGTTTACCATTTGGAAGAAAATGCTGAAAAAATAATAAAATGGCAAATGCGGAGTCAGTGGTTTTACAAAAATAATTTAAATATGTCAATTTCTAGATATTGTTACCAGTTTACACAATTGTAGTATATCAACAGTGGAAAAATACATATTAGTAATTGTCGAAATGCTTCGCTAAGTATGACCACTGCAATTTATTGTCTTTAGAGGTTCCAAATGCTTTTTTTTGTTTTTTTTTTTTCAAAAATACTGGTCACTAATTCCTCTTGTGTTTTCCCTGTAACTTTTGTATGTGAGTTCAAAATTGCGTTAAATAAAAATGTCATTTGAAAACTTTAAAATATAGAGACGAAAGACAATTCAAACAAGAATTGGTAATTTAAAAAAAAATAATATGTAATTTTTTTACAAGAGCAACAAAAATACACATTTTTGAGATACAAGGTTATTATTAATTGTTACAAAAACATGCACAAAAATCAAAACACGTAAATAAAAATAAAAAATAATAATAATAGTCTTTTTTTTTATAAATAAATAAAAAAAACTTTTAATAATAATATAGTTTTTATAAAATACTAATTTTTAATGTTAATAAAATTACTAAAATTTATTTCTTAGTTATATAATTTAATGAATATATTATATTTAAATATATTTATGTTTAATTTTCACATTTAATGATAATATGTTTATAAACACAAAGTATGCATTATTTTTATTATTTTAATTTTAAGCTGAATATATATAGAATTATAGATTTCTTATATTATTATTATATAAACAAAAGATGTTGCCTTGATGAAGTTAATAAAAAGAAAAATTCACCATTATTAATTATTTTTACTTTATTTTATTTTTATTTCCTTTTTTTATTTATTTTTTTAACAGGTGTGTTCCATTCATAGACCAAAGGATGGTTTAATTTTTTTTTTCTTTTATTAATATATTTATTCTTTGCCGTATACATTAATTACGTGCAATTTACACAAAATTAAATTTGCATTAAATATTGTCAATGCGCAAAAGGTGAGCTTAACACAAATCAATTGTACCGGGTGGAAAGCCTTAAATAAATAAGGTGAGCTTAACACAAATCAATCGTACCGGGTGGAAAGCCTTAAATAAATAAGGTGAGCTTAACACAAATCAATCGTACCGGGTGGAAAGCCTTAAATAAATAAGGTGAGCTTAACACAAATCAATCGTACCGGGTGGAAAGCCTTAAATAAATAAGGTGAGCTTAACACAAATCAATCGTACCGGGTGGAAAGCCTTAAATAAATAAGGTGAGCTTAACACAAATCAATCGTACCGGGTGGAAAGCCTTAAATAAATAAGGTGAGCTTAACACAAATCAATCGTACCGGGTGGAAAGCCTTAAATAAATAAGGTGAGCTTAACACAAATCAATCGTACCGGGTGGAAAGCCTTAAATAAATAAGGTGAGCTTAACACAAATCAATCGTACCGGGTGGAAAGCCATAAATAAATAAGGTGAGCTTAACACAAATCAATCGTACCGGGTGGAAAGCCTTAAATAAATAAGGTGAGCTTAACACAAATCAATCGTACCGGGTGGAAAGCCTTAAATAAATAAGGTGAGCTTAACACAAATCAATCGTACCGGGTGGAAAGCCTTAAATAAATAAGGTGAGCTTAACACAAAAGTTCCTTTCAATTTCTTTCATCTAGCCCCAATTTACCAATAAATAAAGCAATGGAAAAAAGTGTATTTTTTTGTCTGTGTCAATATAAAAAAGAAGACATAAGATTAGATGGAATTATTCTCCGCAGGAAAGCAGTATCGACAGAAGATATCAAGAAAAAAGGCATAAGGCTAGGGTAACAAATCATACTAAGATCCCCCCATGGAACAAGGGACAAATCCATAGCCCTTGAGTCAACCTTTTTGAACTCTCGCTCTTGCACTGATGAATAGTCTAAATTTTGAGAAGTGTAGGTATAATAAAGTGCACGCATGTTCCCCTTAAAAAGGAATTTTGAAAATAGCTTGTGGATATTGAATGTACCTGTCTTTTACAGTATACTGGAAAATACACAGAAAATAGTGGGAGAATCTAGAGAAACTCAGAAAATAGAGGATTCCACGTGGACCCAAATAGAAAAATCTGTGATACGAAATGGAATACTAAAAAAGAAAGAAATATACATTTACGAAATTCCACAATTACAGGGATTTGTTAAAATGAGAAATTTGTGTAAAAAATATGTAAGTAGGTACCGCAATGAGATAAAAAAAAACTGATTGAAGAAATTTGCTTTGGCTTATGAAATAAATGAGTTTGTGTTCAATAATCCATTTCTATCAGTTAAAACCTATTATATAAAATATATTATAGATACAATGGATTTTTACTGATAATAAATGAAAGATAGATTATCACGTATGGTCAGTTCAATTTGAACTGACCATACGTGAATAGCAAAGAGAGGATGTTCTGTGCTTTGAAAATATGTTGACTTGATTAAAGATAAAAGGTTTCTAAAAAAAATTATCATGGACATTATTTTATTGTATATTATTATATAATATATTTAACAAATAAATTGATGCAATGCTAACCTTGTTTTATTAAAATTATTAGAATTTATTTGATTTTTTTATTTGTTTTATTTATTTTAAGGCTTTCATAAACCATTTCACAATACATTGGGGGTTATTCCAATTTAAAGTTTCAGACACATAAATGAACATTCTTGAGACCACGCCATCTAGTTAAAAAAAGTGAACAAATTTTACACAAATGTATATGTTGTTTAATGATTCACAAGACCATCAGTTAGATTTTCATTCAAATAATTAAGATTGAATTCTATTTTCAAAAATATCACATTTGATGTTTTAATATTTTAAAACAGAATCATATTGGATTATTGTTTATGGCTGTTTCAATAAAAAATAATATATATCTGAATAAAATTTGTATGTCTTATTTGTCTTCGTATTTCAGCTAATAGATACCAACATCGTGTTTCAAAATCACTTGATTTATTTAAAATAACATTAAATTCTTAATATATTTAACATAACAAATAATATATTTTTAATTGCTAGTGCATTTACATAATATTTGTCTATTTTGCCATTCGTGATTCATTTTTTAAATTTAATATCATTATCAGTTTTATTAATTGTCTTTCTATATAACCCAGTTTTTTATTTAACCCATTAATTTTTTATGAGTTTGAAAAAGTTTATGCTGTATAATATGAATAAATAAATAAATTACTAACTCAAAAATTTCTGAATGTAAAAAGCGCAATAATTTAATTTATTAGAAATGTTTTAAATATTTCTTATATTTTATTTGCAGGCCTAACCCGTTACCTTTTAGATGAAGACCATCCAAACGCCACACCCGTCATCACGCTAGAATTGCTATCACGATCAGGAACCATCACCAACTCAATACAAACACGAGAAGGACAAAACGGTTCTGAAAGTGAAACAATACAACGACCAACACTTTTATTAGACAGTAATTCTGGAGTACATTTCTTAACAGACGATCAAGCAAATTCATTATTCTCTCCCAAACTCGAACCAAACCCATTATTGGACAGTGAAGAAAACGAAGATCTCTTAACACTTTCCCCGCCGAGATCTAAACAAGAACTACTGGAATATTTGATACGAGGAGATGGAAGTGTTGTCTGTAAACTGTGTGGGGAGATATTGCAGAGTAGAACGCATTGGTATAGACATAAATATAAATTCCACGTTACGCCTAATGCAAGTCCAGCACCGCTTTTTAGATGTGAGCAGTGTAGTGTTTACTTCAAAAGTAGAAAAGGTTTGTACCTACTTATGCATTTCTGTACTAAATTTTAACCAAAGGAAGTAATAGCTTTAGACATCTCTCTTTTTCATCCTTAACGCATCACTTGAAAACATAGGATGTTGACTAATAAACTTTTCTTCAGAAGCACATAGGTATTTAATGACATAATCCAATGTTTTTTTATATAAACTGAATATGGATTATTTGTATACTTAACTTTCGCTGTCCTGTGATGTACACTACGTTGACATTGCCCCTTTTTGTGTGAATATCTTCGTAAATACGCTAATCCCATTTATGATATTTTAGCTAATTCTCCGTCATATATTTGTTAATTGAATAAAAGAATCGGGAAAAAAAAATATTTATTGGTTGCGACACAATAAAATATTTTGTAGTTGAATCCGGCGAAAATTTATCGTATGCATATTTGTATTTATGGCGCGAAAATGTGTATAACATACTTTAATGAACATGATGAATAATCCTGGCGCTATGATCGACTCAAACTGTATTTTAGGTATGTAATTTTTAGTACAACATTTTGACACCGCGGCTCATCTTCGTTGCACTCCTGGCGACACATTAGCTGTGTGCGTGAGTCATTTCGTATCCTTGGTATGTTAGTGTTGTCTACAGAGTGATAAGAAAGTATTTGTGATCCCTAATTCCGATAAATATTTATTTACTTTTAATGTTATTTCAATTTTAAGCATGTAATCACAAATCAACATTCCACATATAAACACATTTTAGACAATATACTCCACTCCTTTTAAGCATCCTAATGCTTGTGTAAGGAATATTTTTTTATTTATTTATTTGTTATTTTATCTAAAATATTTCCATTATTATTTTATTTTTTTGCTACATTGCGCTCATTGATCATATATTTTATGTTATTTTAAATTAAAATATTTTATTCCCATTTAGGTAGGCACTTACACAATAATTTTGATGTGAAAAACTTATGAATTATTTATGTACTTGTTTATAATTTTGTTTTCTTACTTGTGTATGATAATGTTTAGTTAGGTACATCCATATTATTCTGTTGACTTTTAGAGATTGACATATTTATCATTAAGTGTATGTATAAGATCAATAATATTTATTAGGTTTTATTTACCTCTTGAATAATAACTTCATATCTCAGCATTATGTATGTTCAAAAATGTTCACGGTTATATCGTATTATGTTTATTTTTAATTTTGTTATAAAAAATAATAATTTAAGTACATACATGCACATTAAATACCGTATTTATTACATGTGATCATATTTCTAACTGATTGTGTAATTTAATAATAAATTTAATATTAATTTCATGTCGTATATATAAAATATTATATTTTATTTGAAACACCTTGTCGTTGTCGCAAATATTATCCGTTGAAGAACGCTGCGCAGTAGATCATTACGCACTGCACTCGTGTCGTCTCATTCTTTCATTAGTTTGCTGCTGTTCTAGACGCCGGATGGACGTGTGGATTGTTACTCAAATTTATGACGATCATTATTTTGCATGTTCCGATGTTTTTTTCCATTTTTCAGTCCTTATAATATAATATTTGATGCATATATTCACATTTATATGTAGATACAATCTTAATAATTGCTGATAAAAGCAAAAAAATGTAAAATATTCCATTTTTATGACTAAAAAAACAAGTAGTTCAATAATGTACACTGAGTGTACATCACCGGAGCGCGTGGATTTTTTTGGCGCCGTAAGGGAAAGGTTAAATGTTTAAAGCTAAAATTAAAAAATGTTTTGTTTACCTATTTTTATCGTCATGGCATCTATTTCCAATGAAAAAGCCTGTCTATTATAGTAATCACTACATATAATTAACATACAGATAGTTCTCTAAGTAATTGGCATGAATTATTGCTGTATTGAAAATGTTAAATGTCTTATAGAAGATGTTTACAAATTTCTGTGATGTGAATACATTTTTCTGTAAAATTTCTTGAAGTCAGTGTACAGTATAAAATAAATAAATGCATAAATTCTATGTGCTCTAACATATCTATTATTTTAATAATATGTTTAAAAATAGTGAACTAATAATTCATTACTTTTTCTATTGATGTAAATATGTCTGAATATGTCCTTAGATTGCAATAGATGAAAATCATCCAAATTTGGATGCATCATTGCCAATATTAAAAAATAATAATAAATAAAAAATACTAATTTGAAATTTGATGAATTCTTTGACATATTATTTTTTCCAGGATACATAGGTCATTTAGCTAGCAGACACCCAGAAAACAGTGAAAATACTTCAGAATACACATCAACAGAACAAACAGAATCAATATTAGAAAACAATCCTATCGCAATGCCTGGCAACATTGCGATTAAACAAGAACCATTAGACGCAGAGCTGGCAATACCGAGGTGTGAAGTTCCTAATTCAAATTACAATAATAACTGTAATAGTAGTAAAGGAAGTGGAGTAGCAGGTGGGGGTATAGGTGTTTGTAGTAATCCTGCTATGCCTAATATTGTTATGAACCCAGCCGGAGTTATTAGGAATGAAACTAAAGCCAGGAGTAAAAACACTAAAGGTATGTCAAATTGTAGAAATTGCTTGTACAATACATATTCATACATAGACAATTTGTAAAGTGCTGTTTACTTATAACATAACATCGTGAAACATCTGGGACCTGTAATGCCAACGCTGTATATTTAAAGTTTGTCCTGCAAGGTTGAGATGGTTTAATAAGTCTGTTTCTTGTTTCACTATGTCAATCAATCAGATTGACAATATCCTTAAAGACGAAAGACGCCTCTCTCAATAATAATCCATATAGAAGAAGAAAACATGTTTTCAATTTCTTTTATTAAAGTAATGATTACAGCAGAGTTACTCTTGACTCAATCTAAATACGTCTTTAATCTTGTCTTGATCTTAGTCATACGACGCGCGAAGGGACTATATAGTCAAAAATACCGCGCTACAGCTACCACGAGATTGGTATGCACATATTTTTACATGCGTCGTAGGATTAAGATCAGGACAAGTTCGATCAGGACTTATCTAGAAGATATTGCGTGCTTATGCACTGAGTGAGTGGAAGTATCGCACAGTATTGACTTTATTTTTTGATAATTATAATTTTTGGCAACGCTTGCATTAATTTACTACTCTATACATACATACATAATGATATCTACATGTACATATTTTTAGTCTATTTTTGTTAAACATGAAATTACTATTATTACTTTATATTATTAGATACTTATATATGTGGATTATTACCTACCTTCATTATTGAGTGCATATTTTTTTTTTTATTTAAAATGGCAATATGTATTGTCTTGTTTTACTTTTAAGTTATTTTTTACATGGTGAAGGAAGTGTGTAAAGATAGATCTGTTTGGCGTTCCGTTCTCTCTGCCTACCCCACTTGGGACACGGCGTGAGGGTATAGTATATAGTTTTTTATTAGCCTATTTGGATTTAATGTGAAATGTGTATTTTTTTGTTCTGTTTTATTATATTTTATGTTTGTAAAAGGCACTAGCCGTTTATTTAATAAATAAATAAATAAATAAAAGTTAAGATTGTATTTAGATTGTGTCAAGAGTAATCCTGCAGGTTACAGTGGAAATGATTAACAAGGTATTAGAATATTACAATTGGCGAGACAGATACATGTGCAACTGTGTATATGCACCGGCAAGAAGTTAGGAATGTAATAATTAATACAGTGGTATATATATATATGTATATTCATTAATCCTTGTCTATTGACTTGGCTGTTATGTAAGACTGCTACAATATAAAAGCCAATTTTCCTGTTTCCAGGAAGTGACAGTGAAGTGGGCGGCGTAGAATGGGAGAAGCAGAGAAGAAGAGAAGAGAGATTAGTAGCCGATATCATAGCGAGAGTGAGGAGGGAGTGTGAGGAATCTGGAGGACAGCAGGCTACCTCAAGGAGAGGATACTCCAGGAGATCTGCCCTTACTAATGGATAAACTGAAGTTCCTCACTCAACAATAGATGAATTATCACAGATACATATAATGTTTCAAGTTTTTTTGTAATTATTCATATCAATATGGGTTTTACATTACCATACCGCAAATATTCTTAACAGTGAGGTTATTATTTATTAATTCATCATCACTATTATTATGCAAAGCATAATAAAATGAATATTTCAGTAAAAAAAAACAAATACAATACTATTGTGTTTGAATATTTGCCCCCGGACAGCATCATATTGCTGGTACTAGGGGCCAGAAGATACATTATTGCATGTTACAATATCTTTAACGTCATTTCACTTCCTTTATAGTAATGTAAAATCTCATATCCACTGGACTTATATTATAATTACCATCATGACAATTAGTTAAATTGAAATCAATACATTGTCTTAAAAACACAGGTATAAAACATGATAAACAAGCAAATAAAAAAGTATCTGTACCTAAATCATTAGAATAATTTTTTTTTAACATACAGCTATTCCTGTCCACTTCTGAACATAAGCCTCCCTATATTTCTCCAGGCATCTCTTTCCCGAGCTTTCTGCCATCAGTCACCAGCGAAATGGTCTTGTGACATTTTCCTCTACTTCTTTTATCTTCGCAAGATCTCCACTCCAAAACCCTTTTTTCCTATCTCTGATCTTTAAATCTAGCAACATACCCTGCCCATGATCACTTCAACTATGCCACTCTTGGAAGACATCAGTAACTCAATCTTCCAATCTTCTAAATATCTCGAAATCTCTTATCCATTTGGACAGTTGCGTATGTAGCGTCACTTTTTCGTGTTATGACTTACACAAAGTAAAATATTTAATTTTGTTATCAAAAATATTTTGAATGTTTCTTAGAAAACATACATTACTTTTTTTGCAATGTATGTCTATACTTGTTTACAGTTTTTGTATGTCATGATGGTATGATATTTATAATTTATGTAAACACAAAACGTAATATTATTCTGTTTGCAATCATATAATATGTCAATAGAAAAATAATTAATGCAGAACTATGTAAGAATATCTCTTTTCAGATTTCATTGACTCGGTAGTGTAAAGATATTTAAACAAAGTATTAATCCGATAAGATACCAGAAATATATAAACATATCTTTAGTGAACACAGATCAGAGAAATATTATGACCGTTTGATATATTTTTATACGATAGGTATGGCTTAAATCGCAATATATCCATCACTTGCAGGGTAGAGAAGAGAGTACTAGGTGTTCTGACACTTACAAATTGGCTTAAGCGCTTTTAGACCATGGTAACGTTCACCAATTCCACCTTTTTCTCTCTTATGCTTCTCTCATACTAATCCTTTCAGAGCGGGTGACTGCATTCATCGCTGAAAAGCGACTTCGTTCAGCCAACCGCACTTACTGGGATTTGAACCCACCATCTCTGTATTATGAATCAAGTACTCTGACCATAAGGCTACAGAGGTATGTGGTTAGCCGGAGATTATTGTTATTATAAGCTGCAAATTTACAACTACCGTGATCTCACCGCCACCTATCGATATTGTTTTGCAACTGCTAAGCCATTTGTTCATCACAAGGATACAACCTCGTGACCTTTGAACCTGTTATCCAACATTAAATGTCGTTGTTGCTTTTACCAGAGAATATTATGCGAAGTGATCACTTATTTTATTCTTCACTTGATTTTATTCTTCATTCTTCACTCTTCACTCAAATTGGTTACAATATTTCAAATCAATACAAAATATCATAAAAATACCAGTTATACAATTCAATGTACAACGGCCGAGTTTATCGCTTGAATGCAATTTCTTTCAATAAGCCTGGTCTTTACAAGATCAAGTTCACAATTTGTTTAATTTTTTTAAATCAATATTTCTCTGATCTTCGTTACACTGTTTAAAATATTATCTTCCATTTTATTATAAACTTTCTTAAGAGAATTCTACAATACACATTTTATTCTTGAAATAGTAGTGAACTTTTAGGATACTTCAATAAAAAATAGTTAATAATAAAAAACATAACCACGTGAATGATTATTAGCCAAAATAAAGAAAATGTTGTCGTGTACAGTAAAATAGTATTTAAAGAAATATGTGTATTAAAATATATTTTTCTCTTTATTAGATAAAATTTTAACCTTAAAAGAAAATAATAATTAATATATGTATAGTAAATTAAGCATAGAATTATATTGATTGTTCAGTTTCATAAATTCTAAAAACTGCTTGCATTTTGAGATACACTGTGTTTAAATTTTGAGGCAATTTGGCGATCGGCAAAATAAATATATGTTCAGTCACACCATTACAGCACTACCCACAAACGATGTAGTCAGCGAACCAACTGCGTGTAAGACCACACAAAAATCAACCTCTCAGCCCCAATAAAAGTTAAGACATTCAAGGTTGGTTGTACACCACTTCATCACTAAATTGAAAATGTTAAATGTCTTAATTGTCCTCTCTGTCCGCAGGTAGGGTAGTCACCAGACTTACTGCATGTAATAAATATGCATGTTGTCCTCTACATGTCAATAAAAAATTAAGAAATTCAGGCTTACATATTTATTACATGCAGTTGTGTGCTGACTAACTCACTTGTGGGATAAGCCAAGATAGTATCATCATCAATATCGCCCTCAACGCTCCTCTCGGGAGCATAGGGCAGCCTTCTTCATTCAGAGTGTCTCTGTGCCAATCGCGTCACACATTCCTTGCGCTCTGATGCCGTTGTCTTAGAAACAGTGTATTGTGAAAGAGGGACGCCCGGGCCGATGGAACCCTTGCGGATGGAAGAACATAATAATGTCCTAAGAAAATTGTATTGAGATGATAAACCAACAAACTCAATTTTGATTTTCTTTAAAGATTTCAGTTTATGAAACTGCGCTATTAATATTTATATTTCTTATTTAACAAAAAGTAATATAATAAATGTCCTAGGATAATAAAAATTTAACGAATTTATCTAACAAGTGTCAAATATTTTTAAAATTAAGTATCTAAATTATTTTTTATTGTGTATTTTACTTCTTAAAATTGTTGACATTGGTTTGAATTCATAGAAGGAATGAATGGTGATAGAGCAACAAAGAAAAGTAGTGTTTTTAAATAAAAAAAAGTATTTGGGAATTTTTAGTACCTACTTCAAAGTTTAAGTGAAAATAGAAATTTGTATTCATCAAAATAAATCATCACAGCTTCTTTCACAAATGGTATAACACTGCCCGTATTAATCATACGGATTATTCTCTCCTTGTCACAAAAAGACATTCAGGATTGGTAGCAATATCAATTTTCTTGTATGATCGTTCTAAAGATAAAGGTCATTAGTTGCATAATGTAATAAAATATTATTTTGTTTTAAATTTCAAAATATAAAAACGAATTAGATCTTCTTAAATTTCACTCTAAAGCTAGTATCATTTAATTTTGTAAAAAAATTATATGTTATTACACTAGACCATTAAAGGATGACGTCACAGAAAAATCATTGAGGGGCATCAGGCATCCCAACACAACAGACGATTACGATGTAATATTAGGTGGAACGCCTAAAGAATACCTAATAATCAAAAAAACTGTCAATGTCGATTTTGTTATTACTTTGTCGTCTGACTTTCTTTTTTTTCTCTTATGGCATAACATCCTACAAGGATGATTTGCGCAATCTGACTGTTTGCCCCCCAAGTAAAAGTAAATCCATAGACAAGACCACGTGACCTTTAATGGTCTATAAAGGAGGTTTGTGTTTTAACTACAAAAAGTGAAAAACTAATACAGCAAAAAATACATAAAAAGTGTAGTTAATGACTTTTTCCTTAACAGCGACAATATTTGGTGTTCATCAAAAATATCTAAAAATAAAAATGTAAACGACCAAAATTAAGGTAATTTGTTGCTCAATCATCTCTGCCTATTCTTCAAGAGATGCAGTGTGATATTGTGGATGAATTAAAAATACTTTATCATTTAAGATTCTGTGCCAAATTGTATAGTTAACTTTTCTTTACTTGTTAAAATATTCTTATACTTTTATCTCATGTGTGCCAAATTCAATTTAGCAATTTGTCAATCATACTTGTACCCAGCTTTGCCAGACGTACGGTAATTACCGTATTTACGGTAATTTCATTTCCCGTATGGTAATAAATTAAATAAACTACCCTACGACAAACAAGTATCCGGTATTGACATAAACAATCATCGGTACAAATACCCGTTACATTGTAAATAAAGGTACTGTTACTAAGCTGTGTGGTAACTAATGACAAGTCTGAAGCTTGTGTAAACCGAATATATACTATTAAAATACTTTTACTAAATATATTATCTTGATGAGCAAGAAATGAATAACACCTTAATGCAGCATGACTCCATTTTATTAAACCATAAAGTTTCCTTTCATAGACAAAATATATAAACCATAGACAATATAAATTGACATTTTACCAAAATTTAAATCTAACATTTTTATTTCATTCTAAATGTTTCAAAGTGTTTTTAATCACTGTAAGTTACTGTCAAATAGACAAATAATTATGTAAATAGACGAATGATAATATAATTAATAACTTTGGAAATCTTTATTTTAATGTACTTTGTATGTTATATTATATTTATCTATTATATCTTCTGTGTATATTGTATATTTTAAGTAAATTAATATCAATTGAACATAATTTAATTTTATATACACTCAGTTTTCGAGTTATTGCGAAAATCCACTGATACAAGTAGTGGCATTTATTCAAATATCAACTAAAGTTTTTTCTTAAAGTATTCACCCAGTGTATGAGATATAATTATCATCAAAAATATGCCGTGGAGACACAATTGCTGAGAAGAATGGTTGGTAAAACGTTGCATGATAGAGTGAAAAATGAGGATATTAGAATAATAAGAGGATGCAAGAGGAGTGTTGTGAATAGAATGCAACAAATGAACGAGGAAAGGATGATAAAGAGGATTTACCTGTCTGAAAGAAAGAGTGTGAGAAAGCGTGGACGTCCGAGACCCACGTGTGTTGATCAAGTGCTTCAAATTTATAAGGACAGCCATGTGTTAAGTAAGAGAAATTGACGTGTGTATGAGAAATTGTGTGAATGTAGAAGAAGCGAAAGAAGTATGTAAGGATAGATCTATATGGCTTTCCATTCTCTCTGCCTACCCCACTCGGTACACAGCATGAGGGTATAATATTGAATAGTATACCAGATATATGCAATATTTTGTTATAGTGGTCTTGCCCACAATGCCTAATACAAAATCATTTTAAGATAAATAATTAAATGCAGAATGGAGGTGTCATACCTCGGAAACTGTCTGTATATGATTAACATTTCTTGATGGTGTGAATAAAATAATTAAAATATAATATATGCAGTGCTCTTCTTACTTTTATAAAGATGAATATTAATTTAATAAAAATCTGCCTAAACTCATTATTTGAGTGGTTGTGAAATAAATTATTTATAAAGGCAGATAATGAAATTTGTTCTATTTGATTTTGAAATAATCTTTTCTCAGGAATATGAATGTTGAAGCTTCAAAGTACTCAAAGTTATTCTAGAGTATCAAAAAAGAGATCTTGAGTTGCCATATATCACCTTTTAAAGGAAGATTTGACATCACAACTTCAAATAATTCAAAAATTCAAATCACAGATTCCGTGAAGTTCCCAGCAAACAACAGATCTCCTACTTTATTCTGTAAGTTATCAGTAGGCCTAGTCAAAACACATTTAAGCATTACGTTTTCGTTCGAATGTAGACGACGTTGCGAGAATGTTTCAATTTTCATAGCTACTTGTGTATTTTAGCTACGAAAATTGACACGTTCTCACAACATCGTCTACATTTGAACGAAAATGTAACGCTTAAATGTGTTTTGACTAGGCCTACAGAAATCCTAAAAGGCAGGGATTCGTAAAACATTCTACCATATTCAGGAAAAAATTGAACACGCTTCTGCCCTTGAGATGGTCATGGGTCATTAAATTCTCTTTATTATTGTCATCTATTATAATAGATTCAGCATTTTAAATTCAGCAATGAGATATGCCACCTATCTTTGTCTTAATTTTTATTGACACAGAGAGGATGACAATTGTGTGTTTGTTACATGAAATCAGTCTGCTGGCTACCTCATTTGTGAGAATTATTGCCATAATGGTATGAATGAAATAAATTCAAACAATCTATTCAAAAAGATACAAAAAAGGTTGTATTATCAAAGAAAGCACTGCATATAATTATAATATGTGACATTGTATTACACATATGTATGTTTGTATACTCTATAAGGTATTTTGAATGTTATGATGTATTTGTTAAGGACTGGCCCTAAGATTGCTATACCAGATGGTCTTAAACTCAATTTTGCATACATATTTTTTTTTAAAAAAAAAGATATATCTGGGTTTTTTCTTTAAAAAAAAATATAAACCCAAATTCAACCTTATACACCTTTCACAGTAAGCTAAGCTTTCACTTTTTTGACGCATCTCCACCTGCTGTGCGTTTTGCACAGTACTCGAGATCAGTTAAATTGGTTTTTTTCTGGGTGTCGACACGATAAATAATGAGTAAGTTAAAAGCTTGTGTTGTGAAAGGGGAGTTTGCCGGCACCATTTATAGAAGCATATTGATTTGTTCTCGCAAAATTGACAAAAGATAAGCAATGATTGTATACGAAAGATTTAAACCTAGTTATAAATTCTATAATTGTCTGATAAATGTATTTGTAGACCATTTAATGATGATGTCACAGGTGTGGCAGCCACTACCAACCTTAAAATAAAAATGTAAATATTACATACCAACTTGAGCATATTTTTATTTAATATTTAATCAAGTGTAAGTGTTAATATGTCATTTGGTGTTTATATTAAATAAAAACTTAATAAATATTTTAAAAGAAAATGCTTAAGTGCATTGGAAATATCAATGCTTATGAATTATTGCTAAAAACGATTCAAACTGCTCTCAAATCATCTTCACCAAACTGCTGTCAAAACGTGTGTGTGTGTGTCAATACTTGTGTACCCTCTCTGAAAAAGCAGATCTTTTGTGAGCTTTTGTGACCTTTAATGATATATACTTCATTGCGCTGTTTTGTAGAAAATCATTGCCATTTATGTTTTGTTACGTTTTGTCACGTAATTTCCAATGGTGTCGCAATCACGGGGTCAGATGGACTGTGTGTTGTGCCAAATTTTAAAATAAATAATTATAAACTTTTCTCAATATAAATATTGGATGTGATGTAACATTGTGATAATATAATTATTTGATTATTTCTTCTCTTTTATCATTATTTATCTATAACTAACTAACTAATGTAATAACGTAACTATGTATCTTATTATTACAGTATGCAACAGTGTAAAGCGTAATAAACGTACGCAGCCAAATAAACTGTAATAACAGAGGCTGGAATATATGGAATAAAAAATCTGAAATATGCATCCTATCCTCTTCTTCGTATCCCTGACATTGCTATTATTATTCAATGTGTCGGTGTTTAGGTAGTGGAAAGAGATTCACAATGTCTTTACAAGATGAAAGACGTCTCTCTCAACAATAAAACATAATAATAATCTTTATTGCACAAAATTAGTATACAAAGAATAAAAAACATGACAACATTACCACTGAATACATAATTTTGTGCAACGCGCGAGTTTATCGCTGAAGCGCAATATCTTCCAACTAAACCACATATTATAATAGAAGAAAGTATTTGTTTTTGAATTGCTATTATCATAAAGAAAACTTCACAGTTCAGCAGCCTGAGTCAGATTACTCGTACCGTCAGTAAAGCCACATTATCTCCATGGTAACAACGAAAATAGCTAATGTTACATGTAAAATATACTGTACAACACTGTACCGTCCAACACTCCCGCTGTAAGCTATGTATAGACATATTGTTTTGAATTTTTTTAAGAAATATTCGTATAGTGTGATAATCGAAATTGTAGCTGAAATGAGCTCCATCGGCAGATATCTTGAAAATATGCATTACCTCTTAAAAATAGCCAAAATATATAATAGCATATATTCCGGTCTCTCATAACAAATCATCGTTGCATATTTTAAATGATGTAATTGAATATTTTTATTTACGCCTACTCTAAAAGAACTGTTCATTAGGGCATTAAAATTATTGTTTGAACTTTGTGCGATATTATTCTTAAAATATTAAATTTTCATATTTGAAGCTAAGAACCAGATTAAAAAATGCTTTTATTGTCATTATAAGTAGCTTACTTTAGAAATGTTAAAAAAATATTATTCATATGCATCATTCTAAATATGCAACGGCGAAATATTACTTTCCACAAAATACTAACATAACTTCATTGTGATTGAACCTAAATAAATAAATAAGACTTCTTTCTTTCCTTCCAAAAATCAGTATTTTATACATTATATCTATTTTCAATTTGATTTGTTAACCAATGTCTTAAGTACCTACATATAAGTTAATTCTATGCATTTTTTTGCTACTTCTGTGATCAACATTTTATGTGTTTTTGCAAAAGATTGTTTGTGTTTATGAGAACAGAAAAATGTTAAATCTCAAATCAAATATTCAATGGCCAAAAGCTACGTATCGAATGTCAATAGTAAATTGCCTACAAAATTACCTCAATTTTCAATTCATAAATCTGAATTTTTTTGTTGGTGACAATATAAAAAAAAAACAATTCTATGAATTTTGGTATATGGCAAGTACCTTCAAATTCATTTATAGCTAATTTCATTATGATTCTAACTGTCACAAAATGAGACACGACCATAAGCATCTTGACACATCACAAAATATTATTCTATTTTCAAATCTAAATGCTTTGTAATAATTATACTTTAACTTTTAATGTGTTTTTTAATTAGTTGTAAATTGTTTAATTTGATGTTAATTATTAATTTGTGTCTTTTAAAGATAAATGTGATTACTTTTATATATAAAGTCTCAATTTAGTTTTGTTATTGATGTTCTTATTGTATTATTGTTGGAACTAATTTGTTAAGGTTTAATTCTTCCCTAAAACTTCAACCTAATAATAGTATTCAAACAATAATAAATACATAATTCAAATTTATAAATTGTTTTTAATTCGCCATTTATGGCAATCCACTGTCCAAGTCCGAAAGACTTAGGAGATCTATTGTTTCAGAGGCTATGGCTCCACAAGGGCTGTTCATTCGTCGAAGTAAATAAATATTTATTCCAAGATAATACTAATTTGACAGTATTTCAGTCACAATATAGTGTCATGGTGGGTATTTACAGAGAATTAAGAAAATAGCAACACATGATTAGTATCCAGCACATATCAGATGGTGAATAAATGGTTATTATTTGACAAAAAAAAAATTACCAAACAAAATGTCTCTTCTATATTCACAAAGAAAAGAAATGTTAAACTAAACACTGCTTAATTTTCACATATGATTATTTAGTCAATTAATAATGACTAAATTCTAATTGCCGAGAGCTTTCGCCTTGCGGCATCTTCAGGGCAAGAGTTACTTAAAACTGCCCTGAAGATGCCGCAAGGCGAAAGCGTTCGGCAATTAGAATTTAGTCATTATTAATTGACTAAATAATCATATGTGAAAATTAAGCAGTGTTTAGTTTAACAAAACTCATATTAAAATGAATTTTCACAATGTTAACGCACCTAATTTAAATTTAATAAAGAAAAGTTAATAAATTAGGAGTAGAGGGTTACTCCCGGGAATTCCCGGGAAAACCCTCTAATTTTTATTTCCCGTTTCCCGGGAAAAAAACGAATCCTTTCCCGGGAAAAAATACAAATTATTAGAAATGCAGATTGCCATACCGATACCGAAATCTTTGTTTAGTTAACTGTAATAGTCGTGATAAACTTGTAGAAGCTGACGAATATTTTGATATGAAAATATGAAAAATAATATTAATTACCAATATAAGTGTTATACTTTAAAAAAAAACTTAATTATAGCTTCAATGTATTCATTTGAAAGAAGCATAATTATTCTAAATATAATTCGAAATCGGAGGTGTGTTTGGCCGACAATGTATAAGAATCCTACAATTTTTCACGTTTTTTTTTTTACATATATTTTGAAAAGTTAGATAGTTCTTAAAAATATTAGTGCAGCCAACTGTCATTTTTTTGTTTTATTCATGGATATTAACCGATATAAAAAATCTTTTTTTGTCGAAATTTCTCATTTTTTAAAGTCAAAAATCTTTAAAAAGCTTTGCCAAAATCCATAACATTTTTTTGCTTGATAGGATGATCAAAAATTAAAAGTTTATATATTTTGTAAACAATTTTTATTTTGATATAACATAGAGTACCTATTTAGTTTTTTTTAAGCAAATTACTTATATTGGTAACAAAAATTAGATTTTTTTTTATCAAATCAAAATGTTTGCAAGGGTCAACAAGTTATGAGAGTTTTTATACCAAATTTGTTGAAAATTGAATATTTATAAATATAATAATGAATTTCCTGGGAATCCCGGGAAATTCATTTTAAAATTTCCCGTTTCCCGGGAATAAAAATAATCCGGGAAAAGATACCCTCTAATTAGGAGGTACATTATTTGTTATTCGGAACTTATATCTGGATATACCTAATGAAAAGAAAATGGTCATTTTAATAATTGTTGCAATCCTATTACTGCTTATTATTTTTGTTTAACATTTTGTAAAATAAAGTTTATTACAATTATTATCACTAAAACATTCTGAAGTCTTGTGTCAAGTTTTCAAACCACACAAAGGGCATTCTACAATGTAGCTCATTGTCTTGTTCGGTTAAGAGATCTTAAACCAACCGGTTGTGAGCTTTACCATTGAATCTAAAAGACCAGAATGCCAATAATGCATTAATTATAAAGGTTAAAAGGAAGAAAGAAGAAAAATAGAAAAACATCAAATGTAGCGTTTATAGTTGTTTATATTATTTAAAACTATTATTTGATACACATTATATTAAATGCTGCAAAAATACAACTAAATATAATAAATAACCAACAGTAAAAATCCTATTTAAACATAAATGTTATTTTAAAAATATGATGCGCATGGTTGTCTATGGAAAAGCCAAATCTAGATAAGGAATCACATTGATTAATACACTCAAGTTTCTAAGGTGAAGAAGTATTTTATTAATTTATCTTCTAAACAAAATTTGACTACAAGACGCTAATGCAAAATAAAAAAAATATTCATCGACAAAAATTAATAATTATGATATAGTCAATTTCTTTATGGTGCCATTTAATCATCCATGACCATTTCTAGGGCACCGTTAATGCCAGTATTTTGCATCCAAAATGGCTGAGCTCAAATAATGTTGCCAGTATTCAAAATGGCAATGATTGCAAATATAAATGTTGACAATCGCATTGAAGACAGCCACAAATTTAAATAGAAATTTATTAGCATTTCACTAATTATACGGTTTGGAGGCAATTCAAATGTTATAAATTTTTGAAAAAAGTAAACAAAAAAGTCTTTGAAAACGGCTATCTATACCATCACGGCACATCCCACAAGTGGGGTACCCAGCAAACTGACTTACATGTCATCAACATGCAAGTCAACTTTAAAAATATATTAAGTATGTATATATCACAATAGCCAATCATAATAATTAGACTGACACCTTCGTATCGAGTGCATACATCTATCGATGCATATGTAAATTGTCGCATACATTTTTCGAAATCGAGAAGAATGTTGCTTTAAAAAATGGAATAGAGTCAAACAAAAAAAAAATTGGGTGATTTTAAAATTTGGATTGTGTAGATTCCAATTTGATGTTCGCATCGAAAGGAAATTCGAAAATTTTGTCACAGTAATAAACATCACATAAATATCTAATAACGTGAAGTCTGTAGAATAAAAGTTAAGCATCGTGAAATATGCGGTAACATTAACTTACCAACAGAATAATATTCTAAAATTCAAAAGAAGAATGAAAATATTTTTGATTTTTTTTAAAGTGATTGTGTTTTGTTTTTAGTATTTGATAGATGAATATATTTTTATTGCTTCCTGAACATTTAAGAACATGTTTTATTTTAAATTTAGTAACAAGATTAGAATAAATATAAAATGAGAACACATGCTCCTGGCACAAAAAGTAAAATGTGGTCAACTTTTGTCAATAAATTGCATCACGAAGAGGAGGAAAAATTTATCTCTTGATGCAACATTATTTTTTTTGACAAGAAATACTGATTTGTATACTTCATCAGCTTTAAGAAAAAAAAAAATACTAGACATTGACGTCTTTAATTCGGCGATAAAATATACCACCCATTCTGAACGTCAAGTATATTTTATTTACACAGAGAGAATATTGGCATCTTTATTAAATGCAGTTGTTCTGCTGGCTACCCCACTTACAAGAGATGGTATAGATAGGTAATTTACAAGTATTTTCTGTTGATAAATTATATTTCCGCATATTTACATATTATTGCGATTCAAGAAAATTTAATTTACTGATACAAACATGGCAACCCGTCATCAATTGTATACCAAAATTAAAATTATCTTGAATCGTAAAATGCAGTATACACTTATAATACACACATTTACAAAACCTAACGATACTACAACATTTAAACTATGACTTTGTTTGCGGTGGAGTTTCTTTGTCAGGAGTATTCGTCTTATCTTTATCTTTTACTTCCTTTTCTTTATTCCAATCTTTCAATCCTTCGGGTAATGAAGTATCTTCTTCAAATGATCCAGTTCCTTCCACAAACTCCTCGTAAGTAGATTTTTCTGCGAAAGGTCTAGGCCCTAATAACTCAATCATATCGTCTCGGCTTAAAATTTCTTGTTTTAACAATCGTTCGGCAACTTTGACAATATTTTCTTTGTGTTCCATCAAAAGATTTGTAGTGAATTCGTGAGCACCTTTTATTAATTCTCTAACTTCATAATCTATTAATTCAGCTGTTTTTTCGGAATAAGGTTTATCCATAACCATCTCGCCTGGTTGTGGCATGTCGAAGGAAACGTTTCCTACTTTCTCATTCATACCATAGTGTACGATTTGTGCGTAGGCGCTTTGTGTGACTTTCTTGAGATCGTCTTGTGCTCCCGTTGTGATTCTGTTGAAGAATATTTCTTCGCTGACTCTTCCTCCTAGTGTCATACACATTCTATCGAAGAGTTGCTCTTTGCTGTATAAATATTGTTCTTTGGGTAAATACTGGGCGTAACCTAAGCCTTTTCCTCTTGGAATAATAGAAACTTTTAACAGAGGATCAGCGTGTTGTAAGAACCACCCAGCTACAGCGTGTCCGGCCTCGTGATAAGCCACTGTGCGTCTTTCTTCAGGCTGTAAAACATTAGATTTCTTTTCCATACCAGCCACAACACGTTCTATAGCTTGTTGAAAGCTCTTCATATTAATATCTGATAGCAAATCTCTCGCTGCAATCAAAGCAGCCTCGTTACAAACATTAGCAATATCTGCTCCAGTGAAACCTGGTGTGAGAGAAGCCATCTTTCTCGCTAAATCATTTTTATCTAAATTTGTCTTCAATGGTGCTAAATGTACTTTGAAGATAGAAGCTCTACCCTTGATATCTGGAGCGGGGACAAATATTTGTCTATCAAATCGTCCCGGTCTCATAAGAGCTTTGTCTAAAATGTCTACTCTGTTTGTCGCAGCGAGAACCACTACATTTGTTGTTGTGTTAAATCCATCCATTTCTACAAGCAATTGATTTAATGTGTTCTCCTGTTCGGAATGACCTCCGAAGCTTCTTCCACTTCTTTTCCTACCCACAGCATCAATTTCATCAATAAACAAAATGCATGGAGCATTCTTTCTAGCCATCGCAAACATGTCTCTTACTCTTGAAGGTCCTACACCTACAAACATCTCTAAGAATTCAGATCCAGAGACAGTTAGGAATGGAACGTTGGCTTCTCCAGCTGTGGCTTTAGCGAGGAGAGTCTTACCAGTACCAGGAGGTCCAGTCAGCATGGCACCTTTGGGGATCTTAGCTCCCAAGTCAATATATTGTTGAGGGTTTTTCAAAAAATTGACAAATTCCATAATTTCTATTTTAGCCTCTTCGCACCCGGCTACGTCTTTAAATCTCACACCAATTTCTCCGGGATTGATGAGCTTAGCTGTGGAATCCATGACTCCTCCAAAAAGCCCTCCTCCTTTTTTCCCTGTCCTTCCACCCATCATCTCAGCTGACCTGCGCATCATATAAATGAGGAATCCTATAATGAGTAGTGTAGGAAGCATCCCTGTTAAACTAGATATTTCTATTTCATTTTTATAAAACACGGGAATAAAGTTTGGCGGATCGATGTTCATTTCAATTTGTATATTTTCTAAATTCCTTTCGAATGAATCTACACTTCCAATATTAAACCACAGAGTGCGAGGCTCCATAGAGCTGCCTGGCTGTAGTTTGACTCTCACCCACTTCTTATTAACAACTTCTAATCGTTCTACAATGTTTTTAGACAAGTACGAGTTAGAAAAGTCCTTCCAAGTAATCTCTTTGTATTTCATTTGCATGTATACTATAGTGCTGATGACACCGAAGGTCGCTATTCCTCCCAAGAACATCCATTTCTCTTTATCCCCTCCTTCTCCATACTTCCCTTTGCTCCCCCCTCTACCTGCATCTGAACCAAATGCTCCCAAATTCCAATCTTTGCGGTTTTGTTGCGAAGAGCCACTCCCTCTACTTGGAGGAGCCGAGGGAGGTTTCTGTGCTGAAGATTCTGGTTTAGCTTCAGTTTTAGGCTTGGCTTCTTTACCTGATTTAGGTTCGAAATATTTCTCGAATCCTTTCGGCGGTTTTTCACAGAAATTCCTCCATTGTTGGAGATATGTGTTGAAACTGATAACTCCAGGAGGAGATGAGCCAGTTTTAGCGGTTGAAGATATATCTGCAACTAATCTCTGTCGAAATATTTTCTCCAACTTATGAACCGTATTTAGCAGGCGATATGCCATCTTTTAGCGGGTAATGTCGACACAATTACGGACGATAAAAACTTAACATGTGGTTCTCGGTAAATTCCATTAAATTAACTAAACATGTAAAAGACAATAAAAGCGAACAATGAGCAATAATATGTTACGACACAGAGAAATCACACAAAATAATGCGAGGTTAGAATTATCACAATCTGTCAAAAAAATCACTATTTACCACAAACAATCGGAAAAATATTAAAATTTATATTTCATTTTGGCAACACTTCTTGAAGAAGGGATTCTTGAAATTTAATACACTTGACTCTAGATTTCTATAAATTTATTAAAAAAAATAGATTATTTAGTTATGATTTATTTTTTTCAATTTGTTTTATACATAATCTTTTTGATATTTAAACACTACTACGCATTAAAATATAAATCGATTTTTTCATAATAGATTTAGAAGTATGGCAACATTATTGATGTAAATTTGTCTATGGCAGATCGTCTCGAGTGTTTCATTTCGGCTGTCAAATTGCGGACGAATTTATAAAAGAAGTGTCTTGTGAGCCGCTAGTTGAATATTGTATTGTTATATCACCTTATATAATATAATATACAGAATCACTGTAAATACACGAGTGCTTTGTATTCATTTACATAAATTATCTCTTTCACAATGTAATTCGTTACACATTATTTGGATTTATTGTGAGTGACCATTTCCCTCTGCCGAAAGATATTAGTAGCCTTCCAATCCAACACAAATGTGAATATTTTAATATCATGGTGTACTATTATCATATTGTGAACTTTCTGAGACTTAATTATTAATTTGGAGATAATCGGTTCGCCTGCCGAAAGGAGTTTTCTTTCACAAGTGGTGTAAGTATTGTTTTATTTCGTATACTTAATTTATAGGCATCCACTATTAGCAATATTGTACAAATGACTCGGCTTTCAATTGTTCTCACGTATTGACATCATACGTAAATATAAAATGGATTTAGTTATTATGTATTTATGATTTTAAATATATTTATATAGGTGTATGGTTTGCATAGGGTTATTATTTAGTGATGTGGCATCCTTTAAAATGCACTGTTTTGTTTTGTATTCAGAATTACACATGTATTATTTAGTTCACTGCATATTTAAAGAGTTTGCGCCCTAGATTTAGGTGTATATAAACAAACAAATATTTATAGATATTGTATTACAATATTCTTCATAACTAGATAATGGAAACTCTGATGTAAATATATTGTTGAAAATCATTTTCCGTTATAATTTCATTAATTGAGTAACTGCATTGCTCTGTGGAGTTCCCAGAAACAAATAGATCTCCCACTCTTTTCGGTAAGTATTATGTGTTGAGTAAAAAGCAAGCATTCATAAAATATTACAAATAAGACAATAGCAATAACAATGCGAGATAGAGTGAAGAATGAGGATATCAAGAGAATGAGCGGATGTGAGAGGAGTGTTGTGGACAGAATGCGTGTAAACAAGTTGAGATGGTTTGGACATGTTGAGCGAATGCAAGATGAAAGGATGACGAAGAGGATGTATTTATCTGAATGAAGGGGTGTGAGGAAGCGCGGACGTCCAAGAACCACGTGGCTTGATCACGTGGACCAAATTCTTAAGGACGGACGCGTGCTGAGTAAGAGAAATCGGCGTGCATGTATGAGAAACTGGATGAATGTAGAGGAAGCGAAAGAAGTATGTAAGGATAAATCTATATGGCGTTCCGTTCTCTCTGCCTACCCCTCCTGGGACATGGCGTGAGGGTATAGTATAGTATAGTACATCTTAAATTCAGTGATGCAGCGGAATGCTACTCATTCTGTTTTTTTTTTTATTGGCATAGAAAAACAGCCTACATGTTTGTTTGCATACTACTTTACTCGTGGCGGTATAGTTAAATATAGAGGATACACGCATAATTAATTATTTATGTTTTTTGACACATTGTAACTGAATACGAATGAACCACATGCCTTTACGATTTGTACAAAAAAATATTGTTCTAGAGTTTAGCTCACTGGAGGATGTTTCAGAGCTAGCGCAACAATGAGTACAACATATTTACATATCAACATCAAAAAACTTCCATTATCTAGTGGGAGAAATTAAATTATTTTAATTTCATATTCATTATTGGAGTAAATGAAAACAAATGTTTTTTTCTATTAACGATCAAGAGAGATGTCTTTTGACTTCCTAGATCATTATAAATTGTGATTAAAGAAGTTGAAAGATATCTCTCTCAATTAGTATCTCTAATGGAGAATAAAATTTATTTTTAATTTGTCCAAATAGTGCTAAAAATATTGCAAAAATATACATATTAAAGTTTATTATAGTAAGTACACTTAAACAAATCATCATTCACATGATAAGAATGTTTATTTCTGTTGTTTTTATTTACATTTGTCAGTAATTTTAAGCATTATATTAATATCAATATCGCTGAATTCACATTTAAACATGTTGCAAAACGAAAACAATATTGTTTACCATTATCCAATCTACACTCCAAATTGATTTACAAACTTAGCAACTTAAACACTTAATTATAATGCTGTCCAATAATAGATCATATATTTTTATAGTTATATGTTTTAAATCTGAAAGTTACAACTATAACCAATATCATAATTATGTTATATTATCATTTTTGCATTAATATTTGAAACCAAAACAGATAAATCTTATATTTGCGATTAGTTATGAACCTTGTTTGAGTTTATAAAAGAATCTCATATATCAGTTTGTTTCAAATTAAATTAAGTTTCTCAACATTGTATTTATTAAAGCAATATACAATAATAACACTATATAATTATTGGTTTGCAGATATTTTTGGTGCACGCTTTTTATTTGAAGTATTTGTATTGTTTTATTATATTAGATTTTTACTTTAATATCATTCAAACCTTTGACTTTATATTGTGTTCCATAACAACATTGCAGATGAAGAACAACTTGCCATTTAGTGATTCCTGAGTTAATTTGTATAGTAAATAATTATGTATGTACATACTGTTGTCTTAAAATAACCATTATTTTAGTCTTCATAAAGACAAAAAATGTCTTTAAATGAGAAATGTCTTTATCTCGGTAAAATTCCGGTTAAGGTGAACACATCAAAATTAAATTTATGAATTTTCTACTTGTATTCACGTAATTATATAGTTATTCACTCAAGAAATCATACGATAATGAAATGATTGTCAATACAAATAAGCCAAAAGTAAAAACTTAAGTACCCTCGTTACATGTCGAATTTTCACAAAAAATGCAAATAATTAATTTAGTGTAGGTATATAAAACAAACAAAATTCCACTGGATTGTTATTCTCCAGGTAGTATCACTACATATCTACATAAAAATGATTCAAAATAATTGATGTGTAGGTACGTTCACATAATCTAGAAAAATTCCTTTGTCTCTTTCAATGTGCCCTAGAGTAGAGTACAAATTTGTCTCTTTCAATGTGCCCTAGAGTAGAGTACAAATTTGTCTCTTTCAATGTGCCCTAGAGTAGAGTACAAATTTGTCTCTTTCAATGTGCCCTAGAGTAGAGTACAAATTTGTCTCTTTCAATGTGCCCTAGAGTAGAGTACAAATTTGTCTCTTTCAATGTGCCCTAGAGTAGAGTACAAATTTGTCTCTTTCAATGTGCCCTAGAGTAGAGTACAAATTTGTCTCTTTCAATGTGCCCTAGAGTAGAGTACAAATTTGTCTCTTTCAATGTGCCCTAGAGTAGAGTACAAATTTGATTAGATGAAATATTATTATTTGCACATATCTGTATATAATAGAGGAAAGCTACACAATGACATAAACGACAATTTCTTTATAGTTTTTTCAATATTAATACATTTACCATTTCTGACAATATTTTGTTCCTTATAAACACAATATTTTTATCAAAGATGATTGTGGTTTGTTACTTTTGATTGTACCTGATACTTTTTTCAAATGAAAATAATATTCAGTTGAATTAGCGTCGTTTCGCTTTGACAGAAATGATACAGCATTTTTTTATCTATGTCTATTACTAAATGAAATATATCATAAAAGGACATACATAGTGAGGATTATAATACTGATGTAATATTAGTATGTCTCTCTCGTCCCTCCATTTTACAGAATTGTCAGTCACTACACACACTTATAATTGGAATACAATTGACTCTCGCACAAAACAATCAATAAATATAAATATTTTTTTAATTTATCATTACATAATGTGTATTACTACTTATATTTGTTATTTTTTACTGTATTTTAACATATATATATATATATATATATATATATATATATATATTTATGTATGCGGCATGGATAAGTTTTTATAGATTATGTATAATTATGTACATGTCTGTATAATTATTATTTTTCGTTACTTAAGGCAAAGTGCAGATGTACATTTGTTGGGTATTTTTCGTAACAGTGTTTTTATTACAAATTTCATAACAGTGACTAACTGTGTATTAAACATGAAGGTTACCCTCTCTGAAAAGATGTTCTAAATGGGTGGCATACCTCATCGTTGCTGAATAGACAATGTTAAATGTCTTTAATGTGATACTCAACATTTAAAGGTCATATTTCAATTAACAGAAAACCATTGAAGACCTATTTTTTTTTAAGATATATCTGGGTTTTGTTTGTTATAAACCCAAATACAACCTTATACACCTTTCACAGTAAGCTACTAAAAGCTTGTGTCGTGAAAGGGGAGTTTGTCGGTACCTGGTATTGAACCACGGACCCCTTGTTCAGGAGGTTGAGACTCTACCTCCAGGCTACCGACCAACTCAACTCCATTTTATTTGATGTGCTTCATGGAGAGAAGAAATCTGTTCTGAGAAGTAAGAATTTGTTGACCACAGATGCTAGTAAGAACATTTCAAATTTATCCCATTTTACAAAATGAGTTTTTTTTTTATTTATTTATTTATTCTTTTTGCACATCATCATTTTTTTTTTTAGAGTATGTACAAATGTGAGCCCAACAATTAATGGCTGACCGCAAATTGTACATGTGCACTTGTTATTTAAATATATTGTCATATTGTTATGTTATTAATACCCACTTTATTTTAAATTTTGTATGTAATAAATACTTCGCATTGCACTTTCAAAATCTTCGTTACAGAAACGTTAGTATTTTTGAGCAAGCGTCTCATTGTAGACTGAGTTCGATAATTCCTGTCTAATTATTTATATCACAAAGCCAGTATCACCTTTCTCCAACACTTCTTTGACCCTCTATATTTCCCTTGATGATCAAGTGGAGTAATTTATATGTTTTTCTCCTGGCACTTTTATCAGCATTTCTCCGTTTACTCTGATTCTTTAAAGAACCCTTGGATTGCTGACCATATTATTTCTGTCCTGGGTATCAAAAGCATTCTTTGATATATTTACATCTCAAATGCCTACAACTTGTTCTTTTTGAAGCTTCATCCTTCGGACCAACACATTCTTCAAAAAAACCAATACTCACCATTTGGGACTAAAAAATATTCATTTTTTATTCCCTTATCAGAATATCAACAGACCAGCACATTCTTCAAAAAAACCAATACCCACCATTTGGGACTATATTTTTTTTTCTAATCAAAATATCAACATATTGATTGCATAGAAGATTTTTAATGTGCAACTGCGAGTTAATTGTTTTTTCCATATTGCATTTACTTATTTTTTATTATCATATATTATTATACGTATCATATTGGTGTATAGTTTACAATACATTTTGGTCTGGAAATTTCTATATTTAATTAAACATTATTTATTAATTTATTATTCCCTGTATGTATGCGTCTGTCTGTCTGTCTATCTCCCTCTTTTTATTATCTCACCTCTTTGGCATTTATTTTATTACTTTCTGATGTTTAAACTTGTGTTTTGTCGTTAATATTCTTATGAAAATATATGATTTTAAAAACAAATTGTAAATATTTGGGTGTCGGTTATTACTTAACTATTAATGTGCTCTTTAACAGTTTGTTTATTACATGTGGTAAATTGTGGGACATACAGTAATGGTATAAGTAGAAGATATATAAACATTTGACATTTGTGAGATACCAAATAGTCAACAATCAGACATCGCATGCGAAATTCTAGGATTTTTGGTTCTAAGATTTTGGTTTTTTGATTTAACTAAAGGTTTTTTGGGTTTGGTTCATTTATTTTTCCGAGTTGATCTGTCACTGCTAAAGATCGGGATCTTCGTGATTGTGGGCGAGTTTTAGGTCACATCACTGTACCCTATTTTATAAAACCCTCTGCTTTGTGGTTGAATAAAGCCCTCTGCTTTGTGGTTGTGCTAGAAAAAAATCCTTCAATGGATGCGTAATAATGATATCTGAATTAGGGATTGTTTTAAAATGTTTTTTTAATGCCAGTTATTCGAATTTCTCCTTTTTCTATGTAGTGAGTGATGAATAATAGTTATCTCCTTCATTTAAATTGTAAATCGTGAATAGCAATAAAAAATTGAGAATTCCTTTTGATTCGTTTCTGATTCTCAATGTATAAGACAACGTACACAAAGAAAACTAAGAAAAGAAATGTATTGTAAACTTATATAACCATTACCATGTTTTTTAGTTTTCAAGTTTTAATCGTAAAGTAATAAAATCAATTGAAATGTGTAATAATATTAATATATATATCATTGTGTGTTGGTTAAAAAAAATAAACATGTGTGTGGTTATTGTTACTAAATAGCGGAAACACGTGGACAGCGGACCCTCCGTCGCTTGCGTGTGCGTGTTGTTATCGTCACAAACACACAAACAAAGCGTACACATCCACTCTGCGTTGTGTATAAAATGTCTTCAAAGACCACCGATATAAAGACGGGCAGAATACACAAACCTAAAGAAAATTGTGACCGCTTCAAGCACAGATCAGGTAGGCTGGCATGCCTTTTGTTGACAATAAAAAAAACATTAAACAAATTAATAATAGCATTATTATTATCATTATTAATTATAAAAAAAAAATTGTTAAAAGTTTGAGAGATTAGAGTGCGTAACGGTGAGCTATATGAGAAGAATGTGGAATGTAAGCTGATGTAATAACAAAGTTGAATTAAATAAGTTTCGGTGGTTTGGGCATATGGAAGAGTGAAAGAGGAGGACAGTATAAGTTAAAAGATTTATGTGACTGGGGGAAAGAGTGCTCATCTGAGGATCAAACAGGTACTAGAAAATTTACACAAATATACTCAAGGAAAGACATGTGCTGAGTACAATTATGTGTGAAAGAGCAGCGTGCATGAGTAAAAAGCGTGTCCAATTTTAGGAATAAATGTGCCTTGATCCTTTCTGCCCACTCTGCAAGGGAAGTGGCGTGATGATGTGAATTTTAAGAAAATAAATGGTTAATTAACAGGCGACAATGTTATTCAATTATTTTCTTATTGTTATTATTAATATTAGTTTTGTTTCCGCCTTGCATTGTTTTATTATTACCCGTATATTAGTTTTGAATTATTTTAACCGTAAATTGTATTTTGTATGTTACTTTACGCAGCCTTCATGTTTGAATCGAAATTCGCAATCATTTAGTATGCTTGCATGTTTTTGTTTGTGTTATCTATTTATTAATTTTCTTACTTACTTATTCTTTTCGCACATCATTATTACACAACAGAACTAACAAAATTATGTTAATTATTAAAATGATATGCAGTGGTAAGATTACCAGCACTAAATAGTGATTCCTTCCATCTGGCCATATTTAGAAATGATATTCTTTGTTTTGAAACTTAGTATATACCTTAAATTTAGGGAATCATTCACAATATAACATAATCTATAATACAAAAGCATGAAAAAGTAATGTTTCAAATAAAAAATAAGTATAACTTCACTTTTGTGTTGCAAGTGCAGATCAAGGTTACTCTTATTTACTTTGTTGCTTGTTTGAATCTGTATTTAGTATGGATATGGCAACAAATATTAATACAGATTTATTGTTGAAGACTCAAGATTCAAATATTTGTATAAGATATTGTTCACAGTTCAAGACAAGTTTTAGAAATCTATTGCATGCCATGGAGAATTTTTGATGTTTTGTATGTGATATAAGTTGATTAAATTAATGTACAATGTGGTCAAATTATGACTGCATTTGGTTATCGTTTAGTAAGTGTCAGAATGCTTTCAATTATTAATGTATATCTAAAAAATATTTTAGAGAATCTTCACTGTCTAAGAAATCCATTTTCTGTTTAAATTCTTAAGGGCACTCTTTTCTATAAACTTTTTATTAAATATATTTGTTTTTTCTTACATATTGCACTGTACGCCAGAGCACTCAAATACAATTTGATTCAAACATGTACTGCAATTAACCATACCTTACAAGACATATTAGACAGTATTATATTCAGTTGTATATCCTTTACTTTGTTTATATATTTATTTATTTATTTTGTAGTACCTGCTGTATTTGGCACCACTGTTTTATTTATTTATTTTAGTTTTTGTATTGTATGTAGTTTTGTAGAATTATTTATTTTATAATAATAAATACAACACACAAAAAACTTTTGATTATGCGATCTAGATTTATTCTTATAACTGTAAGAACTTTAAATATTCAAGTCAGGAGAGGCCTGAAGACTCATTTGTTCACAAGGTTTTACCCATGACACACCTTTTATCTTATTTTTGGCAAAGACTGAATGCGTGCTGAATATATCTTATTATATTACTAGCTGTTACTATTACTACTAATTCATTATTTAGGTAGATACCTATTCATTTTAAATTTATAAAAATATTCTTATTCATGATTTTTTCAAAATTGAAATTTCAGAAGCACAGATATTAAATTGTATGGATAACGATTCTATGAAAATGTATGCAAAAATGATTATATAAATAGTCCAATCTATAAAAAAAACATCATCGTTGTTTTTGTATAATTCTCCATATTGCATTTTTTATTGACATTAAAAATGTATGGCGTAAATAATTTTCTTTGTAATTTTTCTTCCCGTGAAGTAAGATATTTTAATAGCATATTGGCTATTCGGGGCGGAGAAGAATCCAACAAATCAGTGATCATTCAAATTGGCACAGCCATTCTTGAGTTATAAACGGTGTAACTAACACCACTTTCTTTTATATATATATAGAAGATTATTTTATCTTTCTGAGGACAATTTTTAATTGATACTATGTAATTTAAAAAATGGTCCGGAATGTTGATCCTAGATATTGTTAAGCATCAATCAATTGATAATGACCTGATAAGTGGAAAGATGTCTCTTTCGGAATCAATAACTTATAGTAGAAAGAAACACTTGTTTCAAATTACAGTAAAGTCCGATAATCCGGCACGTTCGGGACCGGCTCGGTGCTGGATTATCGAAAATTCCAGTCTATTGGGCGGTAATTATAAGAACAATTAGGTTAATAATTAAACTACAAATACAGTGTGCAAATACATACAACAAAGTTTATTTTACATTTCATATAATGTATGTACACGTACTGTAAAACATATTTCACTTAGATTTAAAAAAGTCATGAATAGCTTTTTGTTTTCTTGACTTTTGGCGTTTAGTATAAAATTTATTTCTAATGATATGGAAATCAATAATTTCTGAAGCAATGTAGCTAGTACTAGCCTCAGCAAAAGAGATAAACTTATTTAGTGATTCTGCAGCTTCTGCCCAGCTGATTTTTTCCTTTTCTTTCGTTTTGGCATCTGAGTCACCTTCTTCAAGATTTTGAGTAGGCTGAGGGTTTATCACAATGTTGATAATGTCCTCATCGGTTAGTTCTTGTTCAACAGGCTCATTCTCGTCGATTAGAAGCCGCCTCTCGAGCGTTTTTATTTGCTTTAAAGACACTTTTGGAAAAAACCAAAATTTTTATACTTTTCCGGAGCGATGCCGGATTATCGGGCATTCCGGACTGTTGGATGCCGGGCTAATGGACTTCTACCGTACATAATTAAAGTAAATTCTCAAATACAAAATTAAAATAAGGTGAAATTAATCAAGTTTTTCAGTGCATTGTTTTCTGTAGTATTTATGTAGTTTATTTTATTTATTTATTATTGTTGTAAAATTTGAATGACTATTCTATGTCACATTCTATCGCTTTGTATTTTTTTTTTCATATATTGCTATTGATCTTTTAAATGTATCAGTTTTCTATTGCCAAAAATCGCCTAAAGAAAAAAACTTCCGTACACACTGAGCATTATTTTTGATGACGAATAACTGATATTTTTTTTTAATTCGTTGTGTAACGTTGAATTGCATGTAGTTTTTCTCCTATGGTTTTTTTTCTCATTGCACGTGTATATTTTATTTTGTTTTGGTATTTTTTTTGCATACAGAACAATATTTTGATTTACTTACATAATTACACTGAATAATAATAATAATTGTATTATATCGCTACTGTCATTCGCAGACTTTACATATTCATCACTTTTGTTATAGCTTAAATTTTATTATTGTTGTAAATTAATTATTGTTTTATTAATTTATATATGCAGTGTCCGTTTAGACATTCTTCCCTCCTGAAAAAAGATCAGAGTCTAACTAAAATATATACAAAAGATTCTCATAAAAAATTTAAATTACACATTCGGGATTGGTGGTGCACTTCGTTATTGAATTGAAGATGTCAAATGTCTGGTCAATTTCTACTATAAGTTATCCAGTAATACCCATTACAAAAATATATATTGATGATCATAGTTGTACGTATTTTTATTATCCTTCACTGTATACCGTAACATGATTTGTCGTTGCATATTCAAAAAGAGACATGTGCGCACATTTTTATTTAGGCATACTCTTTTGAAATTGTTCATTAAAGGAATTAAAATTGTAGTTTGAACTTTTTATTGGCATGTTCTTTAAGTATTGAATTTTAATATTTGATACTTTATAAAATGGTTATGATGTCATTATAAGTAGTAGTTTATTCTAGAAATTTCAAAACATTTATGAATTCACATATCCCTTTTTGAATATGCAACGACAATATCACAGAAGCCGTATGGGGACGAGCGGGTGCATCGTGTCCAGTAGTGTACAGTGAAAGATAATAAAAATGCGAACAACTATGATCATCAATATATATGTTCTAACTGGATACTATTGGATAAGCTATAGTAGAAATTGACTGGAGACCTATTTTTTGCTGAAGATTCCACGGAGCAGATAATATTTTCAACGGTTCCTTTAATTTTTTTTATCAAAGTTTTATTGTTGCATACAGCACATTTCTTTGTACAATATACTTGTTTTCGTGTGTGGCTACATTTATAGATATATACATAAAGTTTGCACGGAAAGTTTACTTATTGAATTAGCCTTATTGTGTGTGTGTACGTATATGTGTGGTGGTGACATGTCTCCAAACATCACGTCACTCTGTATATCAGTGGTTCCCAACCCATGGCTCACAGTAAGGGGGTACCCAATTATCATGTATTCAAAAATATTTTTTTATTCCAACTTTATCAGATTGAAACTACCCTTTTTTGTCCTCAGATTTCGCAATTTGGCAAAGGAATTTTAGACAACACCAGACTTTTCTTTTCTTTATTTCGGAGACTCCACGGGACAAACATTGCATTATTGTTGTAAACAAACACGCTAATATTTTTTTTTAAAGATGTATCTGGGTTTTTGTTTTAAACCCAAATACAACCTTATACACCTTTCACAGTAAGATAAAATATTGTATTGTGAAAAGGGAGTTTGCTGGCACATGGGATCGAACCACGAATCTCATTGGCATGAGGCCGAGACTTTACCTCCTGGCTACCGACAAACTCAAAGTTCATGTTACGCAAAATCAACTATTTTTTTGCATATATACATAAAAATTGTACCAGATAGAGATGAACATTATGTAATTTTTTTACCATGTTGAAAACTCTATCAACAAAGAAATAAAGTGGTCCTTGATGAAAAAAATGTATTACTCTATGTACGTATCTGTTTGTCTGTTGACACAATACATTACGGGTTGGGCTATTGTGTTGTTTGTTATATTACGACTTCCAATAATAATAATAATACTACTATCAAAGCTTTCCTCCACATAATACATATCATCCTACACTACCTATCATCGGTGGACTCGTGAAACATCTATGACTAACCTCATTGCTGATTTTTTTTCTTCCATCCAAAAACCTTACCCACCTCGACTTCTAGATGTAGTCCATTGTGGGATTTAGTCCTTAGATATCTTTCCACAAACTTAAAACCTGAAAAAAAAACAAAATTTCCTTTGATCTGTTCTTGATCAGGAAAGTGTGAGCCAATTGTTTTTAAGATATTTCATTCATTCATTCATCGCCCTCAACGCTCCTCTCGGGAGCACAGGGCAGAAACCAGCCTCCTCCATTCAAAGTGTCTCTGCGCCAATTGCGTCACCTCTTTCCACGACATTCCCTGCGCTCTGATATCGTTGTCATAGGAACGGTGTATTGTAAAAGAGGGACGCCCGGGCCGACGGAACCCTTGTGGATGGAAGAACAGTGCTCTTTTTGGCCAACTATCATTGGGCATTCTGAAAACATGTCCCAGCCAGGACCATTTAAGATACACAATGTCTTATTTCTTCGAACACCTGCATTTTACAAGACGCTCTGAAACTTACAGAAAAGAGTGGGAGACCAATAAATTGTTTGCCGGGTGCTCCACTTAAAAAATTGTATAGTTTGTTTTCCGAGAACCGTGAGAATAAGATTTTCATGATGGGTGGTAAACTTCATCATTGATGACTTTAAGATCTTGTCTAATACGTCATGTTTTGTGAATACTTACAGTAGGTCATTGGAATACGACTTACCTCACATTCACATTTTAATACAGCAATATAAATTGAAGGCAACAACATAGATTGTATTTCTAAAATCACGTAATAATATACAGAGTTAATATATATAATATTGGTTGTGCGTAGATTGCTGAAAGAAAGAGGGATGTTGTTATGTAGAGAGAGTGAGAGGGGAAGGGAAGGGTGGTAGGGAACATTATGAAATGCTATCAGCAGCAAACAATATAAACAATAACAATACGATATACAAATATCTATATTATATATGAATGTGGGAGTGAAATAACACAATGTCCAATTTTGCCCAAACTGACTTATGGGCATAGTTTTGTAATCCTTGTTCTACTATTTTTAATGGCATACTCGCCCATCTTGAAACTGCGTAATATTTTGTGATATTACTTATTCTAATACTACTAAACCATCACGGCATAGTAGACCAGCTGCATGTAATAAACATGCGGACTGTCCTCTCCCTGCCAATGAAAAATTTGATATTCATGATGGGCGGTAACCTCATTGCTGAATTTTATATGTAAAATGACTATTTTTGCACAACTGTCCTTTACAGAACCCTTGAAAACTTACGGAAAAGAGCGAGAGACCAATACTTTTTATGTCAATTTTTTTAAAACAAAACAAACCATCGTAAAATGACATTGTGCAAATAAAATTTTAAAAAGTGAAAATATAACATTTTGTGACAAAGTGTGGTTTCGCTTCGACATTCAGATTTACATACAATACTACTGATTCAATACAATACACAGATAGAGATATATAACAATGTAATAATGAAATACTAGCTTTATACTCGATCTCACTCAGGACATAAATATCAAATTGAGAAAAGACATTGCAGAATCACCCTGTTGAGTCCCACGTAAAGAAAAGACCATGGGTGGGGGCTGCTGAAAAGGTTGGCCACAATGAGATTTCCTACCGGGCCGCATAACTACATACTCGTACATGGAATGTTTGATAATTTTACTTCACCTTAAAATTTCTACCCCCCCCCCCCCGTCGCCTAGTTTTCAAAATGGTTTAGGAATTTGAAATGTTTCAAAATTCCTCAGTTTTCTCTAAGAATATTTTCTCAAAATACCTTTTTCAAAAAAATTACGAGTAGGTACTTGTATCGACTATTATTAAAAAAAGTGTGAATATATTCGAGGGCCGCACATAGACATCCAATGGGCCCATGATGGGCTGGCCACCCTTGGAATAGACCTACTCATTGCCGAACTGAAGATGTTAAATATCCTAAAACATGATGTTTTATGAATATGCCTGCCTTTTACAAGGGTCTCAAAAAACTTACGGAAGCGAGCGGAAAAATAAGTTTTATTCAGTTTAATGATCCAAATGTGATTAAACCACACAATCGTACACACACCATCCACCCTCCATCACCACCCTCCCACAAAGAATACAATTCTATAACCCTAATATGCCAGGGGTTAGACTACTTACAAAACTATATACGTGTACATAACACAGCTAATCAACACACAAATAAACATAAATACAGTTGTACCTTGACATACGAGTGCCCCAACATACGAGTTTTTTGAGATACGAGCCGTTGTGCGAGCGATTTTTTGCTTTGAATTACGAGCAAAATTTGATATATGAGCTATTTAATGCCACTTGCCTAACTCATTTCCGGAACATTCTGAAAGGGAGGAAGAAATAAACCTCTTTGGACATGTTTTTTTAAACGGTCTACAGGTGAAATTGAGAAAAGCGTGGCGAAAAATGCAAAGACTAGTGAAGAGAAAAGCCGTGACGAAAATTAAGCGAATGTAACACTTTCTAAATCTAGTTTATTTCTTTACATTTTCTTTTATTATGTTTTGTACAATATTTGTCATTTATATAAATACATTTTTCTTATTCAAAAACATGTAACAAAAAAAACTGGGGTGACATTTTGGGGGCTGGAACGGATTAATGGCAGTTCAATTAATTTCAATGGGGAAATTTGCTTTGAGATACGAGTAATTTGAAATATGATCGAGGTTGCGGAACGAATTAAACTCGTATGTCGATGTACCACTGTACACATATACATGCAACTTCACAATCAGTGTTTTGTGGGAAGAATGAATTATTCATTTATGTGAATCAAACAATTTGTTCAAAATTAAAAACTGCTGGTATTCCTATGAACCTACCATGACGGCATCTCCCAAGTGTAACAAAAGCATGTAATAAACGCACAAGTTGCCCTCTCTGTATCAGATAAAAATGAGACATTTGAGATGTGAGGTATCATCCTCAATTGGAAATATGTACTCTCATATTATTCAATTAACTGAACACCTGTCCATCCTTTAGGATCTGAAATGTGAATGTCGTATTCTACGGACTATAAGATGCACTTTTTTCATCAATAAAAATTACCTTCAAAATTCAGATACTCTATATTAATATAAAAATCTCCAATGTTTGATTTAAAATATCTGCCAGGTGCGTCTTAAAGACTGTAAAATATGGTATATGATTTGCTATTTAATCCTTCGGCAGTCACGTTTCCAGGTACCATTCCTCTCAGTCATGTATAATATATCTTCATTATCATTCTGTCCTCATTCCCTCTTTCATATGTCCAAACCAACGTAGTTTATTCAATTTAATTCTTATCACCCCAGCTTTGAAAATACCGAAGTTATCTATGTCTTGTTTTTTTTTTATATACCCTTTTTCTGATAATTAAGATTAGTCTTTGTACAATGATGTTTTGCATATGTTGAAAATATTATGTTATGAATTTTTTGATACAATTGAATGTCGGGAACTGGATTTTTTACTTACTAGAAGTGTAGATGTCAAACATATTTTGAACCACTCCAGATATGTCATGTGATAAGCATGGCACAGAGGAATTGGGAATCTTACTTAGGTTAAAGAGTACTCTTAACCAAGCCTTAAGTCGATTCATAAGCGTCCAAACTCTGTGTTGTGCACTCCTTAAGGATGTTCACATATGTATGTGTATCATATACAACATACTTACCTAGTTAATACCTTTTCTAATAGGTTGACTATGCATGAGTATGATCAATTGGAAGGATTAATCTGGAGTAGTTCAAAATATGTTTCAAAATTTTGTTTGTATTTACTTGATGTATTTCTGATGGGGCTTCAAATCCACTTCTTCAGAAACTTTGAAATCACCATATGTTGCCTTGATATTGTCATACTGCACCCCCACGTATCCCGAGAATGGAACGCTATATAGATCTACCCTTACAAACTTCTTTCGCTTCTTCAACATTCATACAATTTCTCATGCACGGACATCAATTTTTCTTACTCAAAACATGACCATCCTTGAGAATTTGATTCACGTAATCAAGCCATTTGGTTCTTGGATGCCGACATTTTCTCACACCTCCTCTTTTAAATAAGTATGTCCTCTTTGTCGTTCATTCGTTCCACATATCCAAACCTCTGTTATTTGTATATCCTAACGTGATATAGCAATGAGTATAATATAATATATACATAGATATATATATATTTATGTGTAAATTATTTGTTTGGATTGAGAGGTGATAGTAGTTGGTATTGTATATAAAGTATTAGAGAGATTATCTCACATATTTAGTTGGAGTGGGGATCAGGGGAATTTAAATATAATACATCCACTGAAGCCTACCAGCCACGGTTTATAGCTCGGATATATAAAGTGCATTCTTATCCACTGATAAATAATGCTTAAATTATGTTTTTACATATGTTTATTATTTTTTTTAATATATTATTTCAATTCAATATAAAACTGTTTGATTTTTTTTATTTATATGTGCTTTAGTAGAGGATGTAATATTTATTTATTTGTTTTAACAATATACTTAATTATTATGTTATTAAAGTTTATTGTTAAATTTAATTTAACTACTTGAATAAAAGTTCCTCGATAACCTGGAGGTGGAGTCTTGGCCTCGGGAACAAGGGGTCCGTGGTATGATTCCAGGTGCCGGCAAAACTCCCCTTTCACGACACAAGCTTTTAGCTTACTGTGAAAGGTGTATAAGGTTGTATTTGGGTTTATAACGAAAACCCAGGTACCTATATCTTTTTAAAAAAAAACTATCCAATATTTTTTTTCCAATACCTTTTACAACACACTCAAAAACACAACCCATAGATCTAGTATGAGTTTTTTTTTCTTCATAATTTTTACATGACTTGGCAATATTTTCAATAATTCTCGCTGCTTAGACATTTCCATTGGACATGTTACTGGTGTGACACAGAGGTAACACTCTTGCATTTGAGTCATGAGGTCCCATATTTGATTTGACTCTTAAAAGTGGACTTAATTTATTTGTGGTTTAACGCATTGATACAATATTAGCATTACGGTATTTGAGTATGAGCCACTATCTTTATAATATGCAAATACAATATACATACTTACACTACTAGTGCTAACCATACATACATACATACATACATACATACATACACCATACATAATAACTAGCGCATATTATTATTAAGTAAATATATTGATAATGATATCACTAGATTAATACGTAAAATCTACAGTCTATCTTATTCAAAAGGTTTCCTATTGCATGTGAAAAACCTTAGTTACAATTTTTTTTTCAAATGTGCATTCATCTTTCCATCACTGGTGGCGAGCGTGTTTACTTTACTCCATATTTTACTTTCAAGTATGATGCAACAATCAATTTGTTTGAAGATTTCGTCCACTGCCGACCTAATCCACCTTCACAACAACACAAGTATATTGCTTAATATTAAGGTGTTTGGGGTGTGTTTGGGTTTGTTGCATACCCAGATTCATCAGACATACATACATACCATCACACCACTTCCCTCACGAGGTAGACAGAAAAGATCGAGCACCACTTTCTTCTATTCTTGCATACACCTTTCGCTACCATCACTGTCATGCAATTCCCCATGCATGTTCTTCTATTCAATGTGCTCAATACGTGACCGTCCTGTAGAAATTTTTGTTGAACTGGGTTTGGGTATGTGTGTATGTTGGATGATGTATTCGGTGCCTATTAATGGAGTATCCATCTCAAGGGCGCAGGAAACTATATTGGAAGAGCAATGTCTTCAACTTGCTCCTGAACGTTCAACACGAAAATGACAAAACTAATCAAATGCTGAAACATTCTCTTAAGCCAGCCTAAATCCAATTCATATGCCCTCTTGCGATTAGACTTTGTACAATATTGCATTGTTTAAATATGGTTCTCCAATTGAGATGTCTGATTGGATTTAGATTGAGAAGTCTTATTTTTTACAATTTATTTTTCAATCAAAATAATGAATTTACCAATCATTTTCCCTTTAAGTATGTTGAATGAAATATTACTTTGATTTTAAAAGTTTTAACAAAAAATTTGCAAGAAAAAAAATTATATCAACCCGTGGACACAAACTGTGGCACATACGTGGAATTAAAGAAACTAGCAGAAAATAGGGAGGAGATTGTAAGTCCCATGTTGATATGTATTTCTATTATACTATTTTATCTTCTATCTACACATGAAAGGGAAACCTGACTGGATGCTCCGTATAATTGCAGATAATTGTTTGCCGATAATTGTAGCACATGGTGATAAATCCACGATAGTGATACATATTGTCCGTTAATTGATAATTGCGTCAATATTTACCTAATACGTTTGTTGAAATGATTGGAAATCCTTGTACGTACGTCATTATCTAAACAGACTTTACTATGATACAAAGTTCTTATTGATTGTGACGTTATTTATTACGTACACCCAGATATTTAGAATCGGATAGATACATGATTGACAAAGGTAAAAGAAGATAATATGTTATATCAATTTTAAATCAAGACTCCGCGCCACGTGTTTGTTATTTGTTTTTCTACATTATGATAAAGTTTGAGAGAAATTCTTATTCCTAAGTTGCTATGTATATTTATTCTATGTATATTCATAAAGGGTTTCGATGTGTAATTTGTAAATACCCAATTATTCGTCTTTTCGATTTACCTTTTTACATTGCTCTTATGAAAATCTCTTATCGAGTAGGTAAAAAAGATGAAACTACAATCCAACATATCCCCAACATCCATTCAATGTATAATTTAAGATTTTTTGTGTTGATACTGTGGAAATTCATTTTTAATTAAAACCCATACAATTTCTCATCTAAGAATGCCGGTTTGTCTTATTAAACACAAAATCGTTCTTGAGAAAATCTCACATTTCTTTTTTTTTTATTATTTTTAGATGATCAGTAGCCTGATGCTTAAGTCTAAGATTTTCAATTAAGAGATCCCAGGTTCGATTTCTCCCCCTACCAAATTACTCCACTTCACAATGTAAGCATTTTATTTGCTGTCAAGTTGTTTGGAGTATATTTTGGTAATACCAATTTCTTTTTTTTTTTTTTTGACAAAGAAAACTTTCTTTCATCGTTCGTTGGCTCCGCATATCCAACCCGTATCAACTTATTATTATTATTAATGTAAAAATGGTAGATTATTAAATGAATAACGAACCATTTTTGTAACGAGTTGTTACAATTCCCACAACTTTTAATATGTAAATAATAATAATAAGAACACTATTGATCAGAAAAAAAATCATGAGCAATTGGCGAGCTTATTGCCTGGAGGCAATATCTTCCAGCTAACCAGCTAATAAAAAATTATATTGTTGCTTGGTACTATATATTATGTGACTTTATATCTAAAGGCATACGACCTCATTAGGATGTTCATAGAAGCGTAGCATAACTACATCACAACTGTACCATTCCACTTGTACGATAAAATACAATAGAACCATAGAGCATTCAAATACTATACAGCGTGTTCAGAACCATAGTGAGACAAGCCCATTAAACTTAAATATTTGGTGATGAAGTTAATGGATTATACGACATTGTCAGAACACAATATAGGTGAATAGAACCATATCATGGGCTTAGTACTAGAATATTGATGGTTTTGGGTTTGATGTTCCTGATGTTTGCCTTTAATATTTGGGTATTTTCTAATAATAGTTATGAATTAAGAGGCTTCCTTTTTTTTAGAAAATTCACATAGATCGAGTTAGTCTTGAACTAAGATATGAATCTTGTTGGTATTATGGGTACTAACACGACGACATACAATGCACTAAACACATTTACATGTAACACCCAGACCCAAGACACTTTGAAAATGGTCATTCTTCATTTTGCCCTGGCCGGGAATCAAACCCGGGATCTTATGGGTCAAAGGCAATAGCATTACCTCCACGCCACACCGGCCGCATATTACATATTAGTTACTATCCTCTGAGTTTAATGTCACGATTCATCCATTTTTTCAAAACTATTGATTTTGTGATGTCTATTTATAGCACTGAGCCCACAATTTGTGGCTAAAATTTTGAAAAGTTTTGGCACCACAATTAACTCATTTTTCAAGAAAAGATTGACTTGATTCACTATGGTTTTGAACCCCTCATATATCTATAATATGTATTGTGATGTCTGTTACATAATATAATACAATGCTTTATTCACCAAAGGGTTATTGTATTCAATCTGGACTAAAGTTCAAATTGTTTTAAAATTATCTATCTACATATCTATATGTCGCTTGTTCAATGCGTGCATCATCCCAATCCTTCTATATGGCTGCGAGTCTTGGCACTTAACCAAGGCTCAAGAGCGGAAGATACTAAGCTTTGAAAACAAGTGTCTTAGAAGGATTTTGGATGTCAGATGGTATGAACATGTTACTAATGATGCTGTGCGCCGGCGCACCCAGCAGAGACCTGTAATCTCCGTAATACAAGAGAGACGATGGTCCTGGCTGGGACATGTTTTGAGAATGCCCAATGATAGTTGGCCAAAAAGAGCACTGTTCTTCCATCCGCAGGAGTTCCGTAGGCCCGGGCGTCCCTCTTTCACAATACACCGTTCCTATGACAACGATATCAGAGCGCAAGGAATGTCGTGGGAAGAGGTGACGCAATTGGCACAGAGACGCTCTGAATGGAGGAGGCTGGTTTCTGCCCTGTGCTCCCGAGAGGAGCGTTGAGGGCGATAATGATCTATCTAAAACATCTACAGTCAGTAGAGCAACTGCATGCGAGTTGTCCTCTCCATGCAAATAAAACATTCAAGATGGGTAGCATACTGATCACTGAATTGAATATGTTGACATAGATTTTAGTTTACATAGATTTTTATTGTTAACTACCTAAATGGAGCCCTCGTATGTATTTTCATTGAAATAAAGTGAAGCCCCATTCTTCGCCACATCTGACAGAAAGGTTGACGAAAAAAATTGGTAAAATGCTAACAACATTAACAAGAGCTTCAAAAATGTCTTATTACATTTACATAAAGGCAAAAATTATATTTTATTATAAAAATGTGTGAAAGAGCCCAAGAAATGTACAATATATCACACAGTTTCACCAACCATTCTGTTCATAGAGTTTTTGCCTCACTTTTGTAAACGAGTCAGGGAGGTTTCGTATGGAATTCTGTGGAAACGTAATGTTTTATGGATAGCCTTTTACAAAACACTCAAAAACTAGCCGAAAATAGTGAGAGACCTTTGTGGAGACTATTTTATTTATTTATTTATTCATTCTTTACTGTACATTGATTAAAAACAATTACATAAAAGGTATACATTCAAATTAGATACAATCAATATACAGAGGGCGAGTTTATCGCAAAGGCGCGATCTCTTCCAACTAACCCAAAGACTACACGGGATACTTAATAATTTATTGGTCAATTACCTAAAAATATTCCTCCATTGATTTTGAACTACAAGCTATCATAACTTACACCAAACGGTTATTGTTTTTTGTTTCAGAATATTGCAATATTGTTATCTGTCTATGTGTCAGCTAATGATGCAAACTTAATCCTATGTTTATCATCAACAATGTATAGTTGTACTACTACAATTTATAGTAAAATATTAAATATGTAATATTCCCAGCTGCTAATTACCTGTCGCCGTTCACTCCATCCAACACACCACACCCAAACCATCATATCCCTTGAGAATCTTCAACTTATATATATTATTATGTACACACATACAATAATATATTTGTCACTAAGCGTACTCATTAGTCGTTAACCCAATAAAAGTGTTCAACTTTGCATCAACTTATTTATATCTGTTTATCTATCTATACTATCATAGTCTCTTTCACTGGTGTACTAGCTAGTGAGCTGCATGTAATAAGTATGCAGATTGTCTTCTCCGTGTTATAAATCTCCAACCGTAATTATTTTATTTATTTATTCATTCTTTACTGTACATTGATTACAAAAAATTAAATAAAAGGTAAATATTCAAGTTATATACAATCAATATACAGAGGGCGAGTTTATCGCAAAGGCGCGATCTCTTCCAACTAACCCTAATTACTTAACAGTTGGATGGAATACTTGTCAAATACTTGACCGAGACTCTACCTCAAGGCTACAGACGAATTCAATATTATTCAGACATAATTATTATCTCATCTGCACAAGGAACAGACTACATAAAATTCCTTTTGGACTGGTTTAAGTGCACTTTACACATGGTACCAAAAATTGGAGAAAAGGGTTGTTCTTCGGAGCCATTTAGTATTCAGGTAGACAGTGAACAGTAGATTGTCAACAGCCTCCAACACATTCATAAAGATAATTGCTATTAGTTGACATAAATGCTCAACAGATGTTGAACATAATGATTTAAAACTGAAATTGGTAAATGTATCATGGGTTTAAGTGCACTTAACCAGCCTAAGCCGATTCGTAAGCATTGGAACACCTCTCCTGTTTCCTTCTAAAAAAGTGTTTGTGCAGTCTGTTGGTTGTGCAGATGAAGTGTCTGTTGAGTAATATTCTTAATATCTTCACTCTCACGGATGTAAAAATCCAGTAAAATCCGTAAACTATATTAATCAAAAATCACCGTGTTATTAATAAACCCAAATACACCCCTTTTCCACATCATGCAGATACCTACCAATAGTATATCCCTTGGGGTATTAGAACCACAAACCTCCCACTTGGAAATGTGAGACTTAACTTTAAAGTGAGAAATATTTTGTACAACATATTAATACCTACCTATCTTTTAGCAGACGCTAAAACACTTACTACACTAAAAAGTGGCTGTCATATTCTATTCTGGGTTATATTATGCTATAGATACTGTAGATGTAGATAATATTTTGTACAACATATTAATACCTACCTATCTTTTATCAGACGCTCAAACACTTACTACACTAAAAAGTGTCTATCATATTCTATTCTGGGTTATATTATGCTATAGATACTGTAGATGTAGATAATATTTTGTACAACATATCAATACCTACCTATCTTTTATCAGACGCTCAAACACTTACTACACTAAAAAGTGTCTATCATATTCTATTCTGGGTTATATTATGCTATAGATACTGTAGATGTAGATAATATTTTGTACAACATATTAATACCTACCTATCTTTTATCAGACGCTCAAACACTTACTACACTAAAAAGTGTCTATCATATTCTATTCTTGGTTATATTATGCTATAGATACTGTAGATGTAGATAATATTTTGTACAACATATTAATACCTACCTATCTTTTATCAGACGCTCAAACACTTACTACACTAAAAAGTGTCTATCATATTCTATTCTGGGTTATATTATGCTATAGATACTGTAGATGTAGATAATATTTTGTACAACATATTAATACCTACCTATCTTTTATCAGACGCTCAAACACTTACTACACTAAAAAGTGTCTATCATATTCTATTCTGGGTTATATTATGCTATAGATACTGTAGATGTAGATAATATTTTGTACAACATATCAATACCTACCTATCTTTTATCAGACGCTCAAACACTTACTACACTAAAAAGTGTCTATCATATTCTATTCTGGGTTATATTATGCTATAGATACTGTAGATGTAGATAATATTTTGTACAACATATTAATACCTACCTATCTTTTATCAGACGCTCAAACACTTACTACACTAAAAAGTGTCTATCATATTCTATTCTGGGTTATATTATGCTATAGATACTGTAGATGTAGATAATATTTTGTACAACATATTAATACCTACCTATCTTTTATCAGACGCTCAAACACTTACTACACTAAAAAGTGTCTATCATATTCTATTCTGGGTTATATTATGCTAAAGATACTGTAGATGTAGATAATATTTTGTACAACATATCAATACCTACCTATCTTTTATCAGACGCTCAAACACTTACTACACTAAAAAGTGCCTATCATATTCTATTCTGGGTTATATTATGCTATAGATACTGTAGATGTAGATAATATTTTGTACAACATATCAATACCTACCTATCTTTTATCAGACGCTCAAACACTTACTACACTAAAAAGTGTCTATCATATTCTATTCTGGATTCTATTATGCTATACTGTACATGTAGATATTATTTTGTATTGTATAGTTTGTTTTAGTTTTATTATATTTAATTATTAGTATACGGAACACCTAGTTACAAAATCCCCTAAAAAGACTTTTTCAAATATGCAGTTAAGTAGATATTAAATTGTCAATAGAATGAACTTAATTGTTCTAAAATCCACATATTTTTATAGATGTACAAAATCAAAAAGCTCAGTTAGTGGCAAATCCCCTTAAAAAGTCGCAAAGATGGTTACAAAACTTCAACAAAAATTATTAATATCTCAAAGCAATTTTGGGATTGGGGGAAAGGGATTTTGTTACTAGGTGCTTCATATGTAGTTAGTTGGCATGTTTTGCATGTTGTAGTTATAATTTTTATGCTGTAGAATGATTTTTGCATTTTATCAGTCACTATTTTTTTGTCTTAGATAAATATGTAGTGTTATAAGTATCTCAGATTGATTTGTTGTCATATTATTTTGTCGAACATGTTAATAAAACCTTTTGTGTGCGTATTTCGTAGATGCACACATAAAATCTCCTATTTTAATTAAATTCTTGTTTTGTTCAAAGTTATCAAATAATTCTGTGGTTTAATCCTAATAGGAGAAAAATAGTATTTACAAATATATGATAACAGCAGTAATTATTGAATTGTGTTTTGCTCACATTTATTAAAATTAAACTACTTATAGGTATTGATTAGTGTTTTAATCAGTTTTAATCAAAAACACAGTTCATTATTTACATGATTGTAAGATATTAAATGTGTTACAACAGTACGTAAAATACATGTAGTTAACCTGTAAGGTACTAAGTTGATATTGGAATGAATATACTGATTTCTGAGTTCTTTTTTTATGAAAAATTAAGTTTTTTGCAAATATGTACAATGATGCAAAATCACCAAATATTTGGAAGGAAATACCAGGATTACTCTTGACACAATCTAAATACGATTGTAATATTGTCGTGATCTTAATCGTACGACGCGCTAAGGGACTATAGTAAAAAAATATGTGCATACCAATCTTGCGGCTACGGTAGAGCGGTATTTTTGAATTGTAGTCCCTTCGCGCATTGTATGATTAAAATCAAGACAAGATTAAGATTGTATCAAGAGTAGCCCTGCTGATTGTGGGGCGACAGTATATGCCATATATGATACCTATTACTTGTTCCAGGGGTTCACAACGGTTGATTCTAAAAGATTTTAATGCATTTATCAAAAAAAGTGGGAGTGTACATTTACAGTCATAATTCTCTTATTATGGTGTATATCGCCCATATGATCATAGTGCCCTACAGGTTAAAAATATCAAATATATTAATAGTACAGGGAAAAAACATTATGAGTCACTATTTTTACAAAAATGGCTTAAATATGTTAATTTGTAGATATTAATATCAGTTTACACCATCGCAGTATATATCAAAAGTGGAAGAAAATATATCAGTCATTATCAAAACGCTTCATAAAGTAGGACCGCTATCTAAATTGTTTATTATGTTATTAGTTTAATTTGTAGGAAATTTGTATATTTTTTGACTTTTTACGATAAAAAAACATTGAATCTTAAAGCACTGTTAAGATTCAATGAATTGAAAAATAAGTCATAAAAATATCTATATTCAGGAATGACAATAAGTTTTTTTGTTAATTTTGATAAATATCACGCATGGCTCATATGGACGTGTATTGAAATTTGTTGGGTGACAGCTGACATACGATGGTGCTAGTAGTTTGATGTCGACTATCATCTGACATATAAGTGCTAAAGGTTAATATGTTGTTTTTATCCAAACCACTAAAGTGACTCAATTTGTTTTTTCCCTATATGTTTCGAACATTATGTAACAATATGTTTTGTAAAATGTCCTAGTTGATGTGGTCATTGAAAAAAATATTTTATTGTTAAAGTTTAACTTTTGCTTGAATGCTGTTTGTTTATATTGATGTGGTTATGTGTTGTGTATAGTGGTGAAGATGATGGGAGTAATGCAGGAGAAGGAAGGTGGTCTCCCGGCAGAGTTCCTGGTGTCAGGAAGGACGGGGCGTAGGAATGCAATGCCAGATATATTGGATCCCCCGCACGCGGGTACCTCCACAGCGCAGCTACCTGAGAAACTACAACAGCTAGCTACTTCAGGTATACTAACAAACTTATATTATAAATAATTTTATATCTATGCCATCACAGCATATCCCACAAGTGGGGTAGTCAACAGACCAACTGCATATAATAAATATATAGACGGCATTGAAGTTGGGTGGCATTCTTCATTGCTGAATCGAATATGTTAAATGATGTTTTGCTAATAGGTATTTGTCGGAAAACTATTGTTCGCTGGGGAACTCACGGAGCAAAATGTCTTATCTATTTGTCTCAAAATTAAAAGGAAACAATATAGTACATCAGTAACCTTGAGGTAGAGTCTTGGCTTCATGCACAAGAGGTGCGCGGTTTGATCCCAGGTGCTGGCAAACTCCCTGTTCACGACACAACTTTTAGCTTACTGTGAAAGGTGTATAAAGTTGTATTTAAAAAAAAGATTTGCTTGTATCCCATGTAACCCTTCATGAATTTAAAGTCTTCTAAAAATTTATTTTTTAATATTTTCTTTTTATTTTAGATCCTGATGACCCTCAACCCGGTTCGTCGGGTGCAAGTCAGCAACCTTCTACGAGCAGCACAGATCAAAGTTCATCGCAGCACATGGACCCCAGTTGTAGTAGTAGTAGCAGTAGCAACAGTAACAGTTGAACATAGAAATGCTCCAGTGCTGCACAATGTCACAATAACAACAACTATAATTACAATCTCCGCGATCGCTATTGATCAACGTTGCGTCATTAACGTGCAACGCAACATCCGACAGTAGTAATCGACATTTAGTGTTTCTAAAACTGTAATAATGCGTAGTAGTAAAATTAATAAAACACAAACTAATCTGTCTTGTTATTAATAAACGTGAGTTGAATAAGGCGAAAAATGAAATTTTGATCAACAAAAAATGTATTTATTTACGATCAGCGAAACGTGTAAAATTCTTTGATCTAATATTCTGTAGCGGTCAATTATTGATCAAAAATCAAAGTATTTTTAATTTTAATCTAGTATTAGACAAAAGGCATTGAGCAAAGGAAAAATCCTTTTTTTGCTGATTGGCAGTTGATTGTGTACCCAATTTGATTTAAGTTTATTATTAATAAGACAATAAGAGTGTACGCGCGCTAGTTTGTAAATGGGTTGATTCATAGTCCAGTCGTAATTAAATAATTATTATCATGATTGAAACTAGTTTTAAAATGGAGATTCTTGGTCGATTTGATCGCACAATTACTATTATTATTATTTGAATATTAATGTTAGTAAAACTCTTGTAGATAAACTTAGACTAGTCCTTAATTGTAATTGACGCTATAACAAGGGCCCATTAGCCAAAACAGGGTTTTGAAATATGACTGTCAAAAGTTTTAAATTTTTTCTCCTTCAGTAGTATGTACATTACATAATTAGGGGCCATAGACAAACCGCACTTAGTTATCGACTACTGGGAAACTCTTCGACAATCTACCTACAATGATTGTGTAACTATGCATTATTGTTGCAGTTATCGTCGAAAATTTGTCTGTAGTCAATCTCCAGGTACGGTTTGTCTAGGGGGTCTGTTAATCAAATGTTATTATTTTTTATTTAGGAAAATGTAAACAGAATACAAATTTTAAGAACGGAAAAACATTTGCAACTAATGTTGAAACTAAAATCCCGAAAAAACTAACATCGACCCTTCAATCAAAAACAAGAATATTAACGTAACCAATCAAGGTATCTCAATGAAAATTTGCAGAGGGATAGACAAGACTTGGCAGAGTAACATTCGAAACTCTCCTTCGTTTAACTCCGTTCCTTAACTCCGAAAAAGAGCCCATGGTTCCTTGTTTTAGCTGCTACCTCAATTTATACGATCGAATTGAGTCTCAAAGTCGTTAATTTGATCAGTATTTTCTATTTTCATTTCATTTCCATTTTTATTCAACATTCTCATTTGACATACTTAATAGTTAATTTATTTTGTTTAGAAATATTAATTAATAGTCAAAACTCTTTAGAACAATTTTAAATTTTAGTGTAAAAAAATATATTTTGCTATTTATTCGATCATTACTTACTATTCAATGAAATATATTTATTTCGGTTGTTTTATAATCCATTTTATATTTCATACAATTAAACACAGTAAGAGCTCAATTTGTTTTAACATTTAATTTTACTCAAAAATTTTCAATTGTTTATAAAAAGTATTTTGCTACTTTTTAGATTGTTATATTCCATTTGATCAAAAATATTTTTATTACAAACAATTAGCAAAGTAAAAACTCAATTGATTTTACTAGAATTACTCATTTTTTACACAATTATTTAACTATAAATGTTGATTGACATAAACATAATGTGTTACATAATTGATCGCGTTAGAGCAACGCTATTAACATCTCTCAGGCGGTCAGATCAACTCTGCAATATTTAATGTAAATTAATTTTAGTTTTTAGGCATTTTTAATACTTTTTGTCACCAGTTTTTTTTATATTGTGTCTATACTGCTAATTATTCTAATTACTCGATTTCGTGACGAGATTCCGTATTGTATCATAATATTTGTGACGTGACATGTAGAGACATGAATTCTAATTAATTAACGTCATTTGGTTGATTGAACTGTCAACCGTTTGCTGTACAGTGACGTAACTCTTTTTAATTTCACAATCAACTCATTCAACGTAATACAGTAATACCCAAATTTAAAACAACTCAAACTACATCATATAATTAATGAGTGTCTCAAATTTTTTATGCCACTCTGTATTCTAGATGTTATTTCTACACTCATTTCATTAGTGTTTGTGAGAATGCTACCCAGATATGTAATTTTTTTATGTGGAATGTAAAGAATGAACTGCATGTTTATTTTATTACATGCAATTAGTCTTCTACCCTGTCTTCTTCTTCTTAATCTTTTATTAGACCCAGAGGTCTGTTCATGCAGGAGGGTCCTCTTGCGATGTGGAGGCCCAGCTGTCCTTCCATCGTTTAGGGGGTCTTCTTGGTAGCGTCGTCCATCAGGTAGTCCATGTAGAACAATATTTGGGATTCTGGTGTTACCCATCCTCTGGACGTGTTCATACCAAAATCTTCAGCGTTTTCTTCCCCATCTAGCAACATCCTGGACCTCACATATCTCCCGGATTATGGTATTTCTCACACGGTCTCGCAGACTTTTTCCGGCAATGGCTCGCAAAGTTTGCATCTCTGTTGTACGTAGTTTTTATTTATGTATTTATTCTTTACTATACATGATTACAAGCAATTTCACTCAAAATAAAATACAATCAATGTTCAAATAACAATCTTATCTCAAAATGCAATTACACAATCACTATATCTATCATCAAATCACAAAGACACAACCCGACCTTCTTTCAAACACTCCTTGCAAGAAGGAATAATTTTGTTTGATAGAGGTAAGGTTACCTTAACTTGTATAATTGTGCAACATTGACAGATTGCAGTAACATCATGCATTCATTCAAGCATATCAACTTTACTGCCTGCTTGAAATCCATAATAATAATAATATCATCATCATCATCACCCTCAATACTCCTCTCGGGAGCACAGGGCAGCAACCAGCCTCCTCCATTCATAGCTTCTCTGTAAGTCTATCGTCTCACCTCTTCCCGCGACATTTCTTGCACTCTGATGTCGTTGTCATAGGGATGGATAAATTGTGCAACAACTTGTATAATTTATCCGTCCCACAAAAAGAATAACTTGAAAATATTACTGTACCACATAAAACACAATGACTTTACCTCTTACTCAGATAATCAATAATTGTAATTAAACTTGTATGTTGTAATTTCATATAACTTCATTTATTCATATACGTACTTATACGTCCAGAAAGGCCGTAATTGAAATAGATTTACGAGCAACTTTTGTTGCGTGTTATAGTAAACAATGTAGTCTACGGTTGAAAATCCAACCAAATTTAAGAACAATACTAAACTTAATTTTAGATTAATTTTAAATTATGTTAAACCATGAATTCAATTACGTACTAATTGAGCTATTTATTCTATTCATTCTTTACTGTACATTGATTACAAACAATTACATAAAAGGTATACATTCAAATTAAATATGTACAATCAATATACAGAGGGTGAGTTTATCGCAAAGGTGCGATCTTCTCCAACCAAACCAAAGATAATGGCTTGAATGCAAGAAAAATCAATTCCGTTTACTGAAATTTTATTAATTTTTCTGTACAAATATAACAAAAACTAATTGATCAAGTGCAAACCAGTCTGAACAAATCAAAATCCAGTTTAACCCAATTGTGTTTTATTCAATGAAAAACAAATTGAACAAATCTACTCTTGTGAAGCAATCAATGCTCAATAAATATTATAATAATCTTTACGCATTTATTTATTCATAATTTAATTATATGTTTCTACCTGTGCACATTGGTATAATAATTATTTATTTATTCATAACCAGTTACACACTTCAGACAACACATATAAATAAATACAAATAATTGTAATCATATACAAGTAACAATGCATTGTCCAATTGAAAAGTGTGTACAAATTAATTATTTGATTTATTTCATTAGCCCATAACGTTGTCGTATATTGTAAAAACATAAGTATATAAAAATATCAGAGATAAAGTATTAACTATGAAATAAACAATAATCATTACAATCAGTTTGAAACTGGAATAACGCACAAATCAATGAGAAAACAAAACCATTGAAAGTTAAACAAAACAAATGCAAATCAATTACTATCTGCATTTACGTTTAAACATTGTTATGTCACATGTTTGACATTATCAGTTTTGACAATATTCGTCAAATGTACTGTATAATACAAAGTGTACAGCAGAAACTACAGTGCCAACGATCATCAATCATCAATCAATCAGTTTAGAAAAACAATGTTTTAATTTCGAAACGCTATAGTCAATATAAGCAGAAGTCATCCTTTATTAAGTATTTTAAAATGATTGATGTATTAACAATAATATATGGAAAAAAAACCTGATTGGTTTTAGTATTACTCTATATTTAATTATATAGACTTTTGACTTTTTTTTGACTTACGAAGGCATTGTCAAACTAATCGTGTTACTGTGTTTTATTCCTTATATAAACATGGAGTTTTACAAAATAAACGTCAATAATAATAACTAAACAACTTATTTAAGATGCGCCGTTTTGTGGAAAAATCACCGCAAGGACCCTTTCAAGAATTATAACACTTTTTTTAAAAAAAAAAAAAAAGATTTATCTGGGTTTGTTATTAACCCAAATACAACCTTATACACCTTTCACGCTAACCTAAAAGCTTGTGCCGTGAAAGGGGAGCTTGCCAGCACCTGGGATCGAACTTGCTGAACAATAGGATTTTTAAACCTCGCCTTGAACACCTCCACTCTCACAATATTTTTTTAAATTATTGGAATGTGATAATGTAATTTTAATATATTTATATTGTGAAAATATATACTATATAATAATCGCACTGTTAAAGGCATTATTTTGTCTTTATTCTGTTCAATAGCTAAATAATTTGAAATATTTATTTGTGGAATTGAAAATTGGTATTATTTTTTCCATAACGAAATATTTAATATATAAAGGGAACCGTGTTATTTTATAGTTATTTGTTTGTGGAATTGAGAGAGTGGTGTTGATTATGTGTTACTAACTAAACAGAGTTATGAAACTGTCAATATGTTCGCAGTTTAGTTTTGAACGCTACAAACAAAGTACTCTGTATTATCAAAATTGATTATATCATAGTTTGAAATGTTATATTTGTAATAATTATTTTATTTTTGAAAGAGATTCTTTATTTATTTACTTTTTTGTAATATTCTTTAATTAATGTTTCTATTTTATAATTGATTATTACTGTAAATATTATATGTCCAAAACTATGATATTTTCCTTGGTGGTTTCTTCTTGTTGAAAGTGAATCTGAATCGTCAAAGATATAACAAATCGTTATCGCCGTTTTCACCCATCCGGGTGCTAAAAGCTTTTTTAAGTGAAAGTTTGGCGGTATAAACCCAGATTCATCCAAGTAATATAATAAAAATATAACAAGATTTACGAATCATCTTTTCTATACTCATTTGATTTTTCCACTTGTCTTTGATTTACTTTGATGAAAGACCTCTGCTAGCGTCTGTACAATTTAATACATATCTTTTTGTAAATTTTTCGATCGTCCTATATAAATGTAAGTTCATATTATGTTTTATCTAATGATGTATTATCTCATGTGTAAATATAATGATTCCAGTGTGTTATGTGTGTGTGTGTGTGTGTGTGTGCGTGATTGTCTGTCATGTGTTGAATTATTTGTTTGCCTATTTTACGAAAACAAAAAATAATGTAAAATATTAAATTAACTTATTGTAATGGTAGCTACTAGACGTGTAAGTATTTATTTTCATTTGCGCTAATTTCCGATTCGATTCGATTACTTCGTACATAAATTTTATTAAAAAATCAAATACAAAATTTTGTAGCGCTAAATCTTCTCATTCTACCCTACAAGAAATGCAGCAATTTTTTTTTGTTTTTTATAATAATTTATGTATGATTAATGGATTGTTTTGATTTGATAAAAATTTGCTTTATTTATTTACTTTTATTTTTTGATCATATTCTTAGTTTTGTTATTATGTAAATTATATTTTCGTTATTCTGCTTCTTTTTCGATCGAAATGTGATAATTGATTTTATGTCCATTATTGTACTTATTATTTAAAAAAATTATATTGTATTAATTTGCACCATTTTGTGATATATCTGTAATGATTGTCAAATTGAAATGTGTATATTTTATTTTATAAACTTGATGCAATATTTGTGTTTGTTAGTTTTTCGATTTGTGTTAGTCTAAATTGTATTAATGGTTCGATTTACAAATCGTTTGACTATGTTTTTGGTAGTCATTTTACCAGGTCATTGAAAATTTTGTAATTATTTGATTATTCATTTTGTAAATAATTGAAAATTGAAGTTAACTGTAATTTACTATTCAAATACTCTTGAAAATCTTTTCTTGAACACTATTGAAACTTTGCATAATTAGCAAAACCGTGTTTTTAATATTTGCTAAATTTTAAGTAAGGTCTTACTAAAATTTAGCAAATATTAATCTAACTAAACACAGACACAGTGAACAAATACACCTTTCACAGTAAGCTACAAGCTTGTGTCGTGAAAGGAGAGTTTGCCTGCACCTGAGATCGAACCGTGTACCTCTTTCGTCATGAGGCAGAGACTCTACCTCCAGGTGAACTCGAAACTAATTTATTTAATAGATAAACAATGGGCCAGTTAATTTATAATTTATTTATTTATTTTAGTTGTGTTTAAATTGTTTATTTTTATAATTTATTTTAATTTGGAACTGAGATCTGATTCTTCTTTGTAAAAGAACTAATTATTAGATATTCTCTTGTTTCCCACATTGTCTTATGTTTTTGTTTGTTTTTTCTATTTATTTATTTAATTAATAAAAGAAAAAATACTACACATTGATAAATTATTCATTGTTTTATTTTTTATTTTCATCGTTCATTATGTCCCTTATTTCATTCCTACTATTTGGTAATGGTTTCTCCTTCTCTCTCTGTGTTTTAAATTCACAAGATTTGTCATGTATAGATTAATTAAATAGAAAACTTAAACTTGAAAAACTTCTTTGATGTTTCGTGGAGGATGTAGCTAGCTAATGGGAATGATTTTGTCAAAAAGTATTTGATGTGAACACTGTGTAAATAGAAGCTACGGTAATGATGACAAAAATCTATGGTTTGACTGTTGTCAATCAGTTGTCATCTACATAAAGATATTGATACTTGACAAATTAAGTCGTGATTCGAACCAGGCTGTCTTTAGAATAATGAATATGTATTTAGGAAAGCAATTAATTCAATAAACGATTTAGGCCTAAAATTTTACAAAACTTTGGAGAAATTTAAATTTTAAATAAGTGTATAATAGCATAAATGGCCTACTAAAATTTGTATCGACACATTTTGAATAATACTTTGATATAAGTAATTTCTTGATACAAATTATTAATTAAATATCAGCTTAGAGTAAAAAACAATGAAAGAGTTATTCATAATGGATAAAATAACATTAGAGATAAAAATATGAATTTAACTAATTGGTGTTGTATATCCTTAATATGTGTTGTCCATCCTGTAATATTTCCTCTAAAATAAATTTGCGATGATTAGCAATTAGCAACTCCTCATCAGGGTGAATGAAAGAACATTTTTTTTCATTGATTTGTCAAAACAATGCAAAATAGCCCTTTATACCCTGAGCGGATATATTTCGTTGGTCAAATTTTTAAAATTATTTTTACTCCAAACGGCATGCATTGATGGTCAATTAACTGTAGCATCCACTTGTACGACCAACATGATCAATGCATACTGTTCGGAGCTAAGAAATCAATGAACAATTGCAAAGTATTTTTTTAAATCTGATCGACAAAATCGTGTGGGTCAGGGTGTAAAGGGATAGAACTTGCAAGACAAGACATTGGAGAATAGATAGGCAAATAAAACTAGCTATTCTCTCATACAAAGATTGCACATTTAGACTAACCATGTCTAGTATGAAAATAGAATTATTCCAGATTAAATCAAATTCTTACTCATAAATAAATTTATTCTATTATGCACCTAGAATATATTGTACAAATAATCCTAATGTTCTATCTCATTTCTGAATTTTAACAGCTGTTGTCTATGGTCAGAATGTGTTAAAACGATTGACAGCAGGAATAATTGTAGTCAAAATGTAACAGATAGGTTAAAATTAATATGTGTTTGTACCACTTATCCAAACATAACAGTAGGAATAAGATTTATTTCATTATTGTCTGATATTCCGTATGGGTGATAACATTTTGAAATGTGGTAATATGAGAGTGATTTTGAATGTATATTTAAATCTTAATTAATGTTAAACATTTTTATATATAAATGTGTGTTTAATAAATTCTTAAAAGATCTAATTACAATGGTCCAAATGTCCTTAATTAATATTGTATTTTATATTCCTTACCAACTATATAATATTTAATTATTTGTAGGTATGTTATCCATAGAAAAATAACACATCACAAATAGTTTTCTGTTTATAGCTAGAAAAACACAGCTATCTCAGGTCTTACGAAAGGTATTTTCATTTAAGTTTTTCAATTACATTCAACTAGTCATTTTTATTCATATTAAAATTTATGTCCAATCTTAAAGATTTTGAATATTTTTATTGTGTTTCATAAAAAATTACCATCAGAACATAAAAAAAATATGTGATCCTAACTTTAGCAATAAAAATATTTGTCTTAGTGTTTACGATGGTTTAAACAGTGTGGCGATAAACTGTTGGTACAGAAATGATTTTGAAATGGAGGATAGCTACCTCGGATAAAAGAGAATGGCATTGGATTCTTTGGGACACTAAAACTTACCAAGAGTTTGTAGAACTACAGTTTGAAAGCATAGAAAGAATGACAAATTGAAGGGTTGCAAAGAACCACAATATAGAATAGGTGTATCGAAAGGGTAAATAGGTACTGAGTAATTTATTATAGAATGTAATGTACAAAGTGTCAGATGATATCATCCTTTCTGCTTAGAGCATAAAGCATGAGGAATGGAAAGATCCAGAGATTTTTGACTTGTATTTGTATAATTTTCAATTAATAAATTACCGACTGTAATTTTTCTCAAAATGAATAATGTATTTTGGAATATGTCAATTGATTCCCTATGCCTAGATTAAAAATAAAGATACTCCATAAATAATAAAAATACGTTAACATGTCAAGATAATCTGGACATTAGATATAGTTGGTGTTTTGTAATGGTGATAAAAACATCTTTAAAAAATTGATTCACTTGTAAAAGATTATTTTGCGCAAAAGGTAAACATATTATATTTCTACAAGAAGAAACATTATGCTCAATGAGAGATACATACAATGTGTAAGCCTTTTTTAGCATTAATTTTCACAAAATTCTTTATTTCTCAACAAATTGGTTTCACAATAATGTTTTTATCGTCCATAGAAAATGTTGATAAATTTGAAAATATTTGTTCATGTATTGTTTTTATTCTATTCCTGTTCTATTAACGATGTGCAAAGGTAATAAATAAATGTCATCTCCATCAAATGTTATAATTTTTAAGTTATTTGTCAAATATAGTTAGTATAATATGGCTCACTAGTGAATGTACACCCGAAATGTGTTTTAGTATGTAAAATAATTACAATAAACTTAAATACATGCAAAAAATAAATAATATGCTGTTTTGCCTGATGACAGGTGGCCATTTTGTGTATTACACAAGATGTCCGCTGTGTGGGTTTGCATGTCAGAGATGTATCTTAGTTAAACTACCAACAAAATATACCACATTGGTACAGCAGTTATTGTATTGTATGTATTTAATAATATATAAATGTGTGATTTTATTATATATTGTAGTCGTGTACATAGATAGTTTACCTAGAATTTTTTATTAATAAAAATATATGATAGATTTGATATCACCATAGAACAATTTTAGAAACTGAAATATCATTTGATTTAATTGGGACAAGTTCGTAAGAGAATTCATTTTTTTATGTTTCAAATATGTCCATATATTTTGTTTGATTATCAGATCTGAAATAAAATAATACTTAACCTCACTCTTTTCTGTATAACTAGAAAAAAACATGAGATCAATTTTAAAATGATAGGTACATAGAAAATATTGTTCGTTTAGATCCATGTTTTTGGCATCCAAATTTCCTAGCACTATGAGAGAAAGAAGATTCTGGATTTTGTGTCCTTTTGCAACTCAAAGAATTTCTGCTGTTTTATTTTTCGGCAGAGATAGGTCTTGCATAGAAAAGCCTCCTTTCAGAATAGATAAAAGAGAAATAGATTCAATTTTTGATATCAAAACTACCAAATATTTCATAATAATATATTTAGATAATATTGAATGTCTTATGTCCATTATATTGTATTGCGCTCTGCAATACCTATTACCCGTATTACCTCTCCCATCAGTCCTATATACTTAACTGTAATTCTAATATTGTATCAATACATTTGTTTGGACATGTGAAGCGTATGGACAATGGAAAGATGACAAAGAAACTATGTTTATCTGAAAGAGAACACAGTTGACGTCCGAAAATTGTTTGGCTTGAGCAGATGGATCAAATATGATTGAGAAATCAGCGTACATATTGCCCCTCTCCTGACTAAAAGTCGTATCTGCTAAAATGTAAATTGTTCAGAAGAGCATTTTTAATGTTTTGTCGTGCATATTTTCGTCTCTCCTAGATATATGACACAGTGTAAATATATTATTTTATTTGTATTCTTATGTATATCATGTATATCTTAGAATAATTTTTGTGATGAAATTTTGAGTAATTCGTAGATACGGCAACACACTTTATTTTGAGGAATTTGTAGATATGACAACAAATCAGAAAGCTGTTCCAGGATAACGGTAACAGTTACAGGTGTGATCTTCAGTGAGGACATGCAGGGCACATATATTATAAATACACATTGGTGATCATAGCTTGATTTCGTCAAAAATTACAGATACAACAGTTACCTAGTCAGCAGAGGGACGATATATAAGAAATTGCATGAATGTGGAGAAAACGAAAAAAGTATATAAGGATAGATCAATATAGCATATGATTCTTTCTGCCTATCCCACTTGGTATAGTACAGTATGGCATTGCAATTGGACTGAGAAGTATTGCAAATGAATGAAAGTTGTTACAGTCATTTCTTATTTGTTGATTTAGTTTTGTTTATAGTACTGGCATACAGTGTTGAGATTTCAAACGAGATGTAATTTTTTAGTTTCTCACAACAAACTATTGTAAACTTTTGAAACAAATAAACCTTTTGTGTATAAATTTGTTCTTCATTTATTAATCTGTTTTTTTTTTACCTGTATTCTTCATAAACTCAATGGCAGTCTGATAGATTTGTCCACCAAATCTTGGTTCTACACTATTGACTGGATATTATCAATCAAGCCGATGATTTGTGTGCAGGTTTTAAAACACTATAAGCTCTTTTGAATGCATTTATTTATTTACGTTTTTAAGAGGAACACAGGCTCTCTTATCAAAAATTAGTTCATCGGTAGCCTGGAGATAGTCTCGGCCTCATGAAAACGGTGTACGTGGTCCGATCCCAGGTGCCGGCAAACTCCCCTTTCAGGACACAAGCTTTTAGCTTACTATGAAAGGTGTATAAGGTTATATTTGGGCTTATAACAAAAACCCAGATATATCTTTTAAAAATAAAAAAAAAAGGTTGACATAATTATACAAATCCATAAGTGAACCAGCAAAGTCCCTCATTATTGCCAGTATGGTAATCATAATCATTTTTCATATACAACAGAGTCAAGCATGTGAAATTAACAACAATCAAGGTAAACACAAAAAATCCTTTATAAGTGTTGCCAATTAGATCAAATATCAAAGTAAGATTTATCTTGATGTATTTTTCAAAATACTATGAAATTGAAGGATATGACCCTCTCCCTTATATTTCTACAACTTTCTGTCCTCAGCAGACTGCATTTTTTATCAAACTATTTTATTTGTTAAACACGTCTACACAATTGAAGGCTGTTTATTACAAAGGTGCTAAGTATCAAAATTTCAACAACGAATTTTTACTCCCAATTGGTGAAGAGCATAACATTAAGGCCAATAAACGTAAAAAGTTGCAATGTGATTGAACAACATAATGTACTTATAAAGTTGATATTTTCAACCGACGGTACTTGGTGGAAATTCATGTTGAATTAATTAAAATAAAACACTTATTAGTAGTATATCCACGGTGACTTTTTATTGGACGCGAGCCGGCTTTCAAGAGCTTCCGCTCTCATCATCAGGCTGGCGAAAAGCACTTTTCGCCAGCCTGATGATGAGAGCGGAAGCTCTTGAAAGCCGGCTCGCGTCCAATAAAAAGTCACCGTGGATATACTACTAATAAGTGTTTTATTTTAATTTAATAATGTACTTACTTCAAACTTTGTCCAATAGATATCACTTTTACTTATTCCCCTTACTTCTTTTCACTTTTTCTTAGTTTTATGCTTCAAACACTTAGCACCTTTGTTAAGTGTCTGGAAGCCAGCCTTCATTATTCATTTTTCAGGTGAATGTTTGAATTCTGTGTTTTTTGTTCAAAGTGACTAATTAAATTATAAACTTCCAGGGTAAAGTATTATTGAGATGCTTTCATCATCTTAAAGGTCTGTGGTTTCAAAATATGAAGCTAAAATAAAACATCACTGATTTCATTTGAGTATATAATAATAATAGGTATATGTTTATATTCCTTTATTTATTAAATTAACAATAGTAAACATCAAAAAGCACCACAACATTAACAATAAAACAAAACAACAAACAAGTAAATGTACACTTATATGAATTGTTTTAACAGTAGCAAGAATTACATTTGGAAAATTAACAATCAGTAAAAAAAAATTCAAAGGAATAAGTCTTTCAAAATATAAAAGATAAATTTGTATTTGAAATAAACCCAAATATACCCCAGACAGTAAGACAGACCTTCACAATAAGCGAACTTATTTGTGTAGTGAGGTTAGAGTAAATCAACAGCGGGTGAAATCGGACCCGGATCTCTATTAAAAGTTCAAGACTCTACCATCGCGCTACCAACCACTTCCTTGTTTTCTTTATTATATTATACATCTATGCATTTAATCAATTAATTAAAAAAAAATCTTTTCAATTTAACACAGCATTGTATTTCCTATTTAAATTTATAAAGTTGGATCAGTGGCGTATTCAGAAAAAACTCAAGGGGGGCGCTAAAGACACTTGAGCTACTTTTACTATTGTAATAAGAAAATAATCAAGTCACATGCAAAGTTCAAGAATGTTTTATTTAAACTGATTATACACATATGGGAGTTGGCAGAAAGCAGATGTCCTGGCTGCGCAACATTAGGGAGTGGACCGGAATCCGGACAGTGGATGACCTGTTCAGAGCAGCACAGGACAGGGAGGTTTTCGCTGGAGTGATTGCCAACGTCGGGGGGACCTGACATGGCACAGAAAGAAGAAGATACACATATACAAGACATCGCCAATAGGCCCTGCAAGGGAGAGGCGTGCCCCCCATATGTATCCGCCATTAATTCTAATACAAAAGTTTACCAGTAAAACATTTAAATTCAACAATGAGAAAAAAACAACTGAGTGACTATTTTTTTATGACACGTAATTTGTTACATTTTCATACATCAAGTCTCAACAACAATCTTTAGTAAATACAAAACACATACAAAAGAATTTTCACTAAATAATTTTTATCACTTTACAAGTTTTAAAATTTTAAATAACAGTCCAAAAATTTCAAAAGAATGTTGAAGAATAGTTTAATTTAGAAAATACAAAAATAAATCAGAATATTTCTTAGAAAATGAGATCATAACAAAATTTTAAAATACACAAGTAGATTGCTAATAATATATTAATTTAAGCAGTGTACCAAATTATTTATGTATACATAACTTCTGACGTGGATACCTTTATGTATCTGAGATTCTCATTTAATCTATTTATTTATATTTATATTATGACGTGGATGTAATGTCCTAGAATTGATGAATTGTACAGTGTCCTTGAGGTGCTTTTGCACGTAAACGACACTTAAATGTTGTCCAATAATAAATAAATGAAAAATATATATTTATTCAGAGCATTGCTTCATATATTTTATGGTGGCAAAATCTACAAAAATTATTTACACTTTATTATTATTATTAAACAACACCATAATCTACTGGGACCATTACAGCTTTTGGCCAATGCGATCCCAGAGAAAGGCACTGTATAAAGAAAATCTGCATTAGGAAGCGCATTATTATATAATATTTTGCATATATAGAACCAGAATATAAATCTAATTTAATAATTTTACGTTTCTATTACATTTCTTACAGTATACTCCATCCTACCAATTCTCCGAGAGTTAAGAAGAAGAAAGTTAAAATCATTTTATTCTATATTATAAAAAATTTATAGAACTTTATCAAACGCCCAGTTCCAAATTTATTCTATTTTTTTGTAATAGTTTTTTAGCCATTTTATGTATTAAAAATTATACTTATTCGATTCCACAAAAAGTTATATAGATTTAATATCTTTTATATTATTAGAAGAATATTTTTGTTGGAAGTTTTGTTTTAACGTCACAGTTCCTCAAAACTGACTTCAAATTTTAGAGTTTCGAGTTGTGAGTTTATAGAACTGGGCGATCCATATATTTATTACGTACAGTTAGTCCCCTGGCTACCCCATTTGTCGGTGATACCATAGTTATATAAATAAAAAAATTACTAAATATTTTAGTTATACAAATTTACATATTAAATTTTTATTATTAATTTGTTGGCAGCAGGATTCAAACCACACAATTGAGATTACAAGAATGTTGAGTTTGTGCTTCCAACATTATAATTTATGCAATATAGTTTTAATATATAAAAATCTCTACACAAGTATAAATTTATAAAAATGTGTAAACTTCTAGGCTAAGAGAAAATACAATGTATATACGATATTATTAGACATAAAATTTTTTTGAATTTTGACTAACTAAAGTTTTGATTAACAATATTACCATCGCACATTTAAAATGGGTAATGTGTGTTTTACAAAATTTTAGCAATCTTGTCCGTATTACGATGTCATAAACATTATTACAACTACCAAGTGGATCCAATTCTCGTGGATGACAGCATGTTAATTAAGAATAACAATGAGTGTATCAAAATGAATGTTGTGGATGTGAAAGTAGCATATAATTTACTTTACTTTTAGATACTAATAGATCCAATAATTCCGTCCTTTCTGCCTGCCCCACAAAGGATGCAGTGTGAGGGTGTATATAAAACTATCTATCTCATTTAATTGTACATATCAAACATTTATATTAAATAGTAGTATTGGTAAATCCAGTTGTTTTTCAGTAATCGGTACTCAAAACAATTCGTTCTTAACATTCGTTCTCGTTCGTGGAATTTGTCACGCGATTTTCACCTTAGTCTCTTTGAAAATAAAGTATTTTAAAGGCCTTTTTCCCAAAAGACGACACGAAGATTTAAATCCTTAAATCTCGTTTGTGATATATGTCACGCGATTTTAAACCTTAGTCTCTTTGAAAATAGAGTATTCTAATGGTATTTTTCCCAAAACAACTTCACGAAAGATTTAAATCATTGAATCTCGTTTGTGATATTAGTCACGCGATTGTAGCCTTAGTTTCTTTGAAAATATAATACTCTAATGACATTATTACCATGAAATGACACGCAGATCCACGAATATCGTTCGGTAAATTTATCACGTAATAATAACGTAATATGAAACTCAGTCTCTTTGAGAACTTAATACCTACATATATGGATGTAAGTATAAGCACTTTTTATAGATGTATGTAAACTAAAAGTACTCCGGTAAAGATACAAGGTAATATTTTTAATATTACGAAGGATAGTACCTGCTTATGTATATACTCTGGATGAATGATATATATGAGATTTGTATTTTTCCACTGCACGACATTACCAATTATATTAACAAAGTAGTAAGTGAGATGACTATTGAACCAATTAATATGAACCTTATCATATTATTTGGTTTTCAGTCTACCCATGCAAAGTCGTATGAATCATAAAGACTACAGTTATATATCATGAAATTTGAAACAACAGACCCAAAACACTTGTGTTTTTTGTGCCATACCACTAACCCTCACCCCATAGACGAATGGATTGCCATAAACCATAGAATATTATTATACCTACCTCTCACGGCTCTCACCCCATAGCTACTAATTTTTGCTAGCACAGTTTCTTATTAGATTCTTACCGGACGGATGTAATTATCGGAGATCGATATTTGAATTTATTTAAGTTTCATTTTTGATCCTACATATGTACCTATACTTAAACATTACTTTATTTGTGTTTTCATGTTTCGTATACTATTTTTGTAATTATTGTGCTTTATTCTCGTAAGTTGCTTAAGGTACATTTCTAGAAAATAATATTGTTTTTTTTTTGTGTGAAGTTAATTCGTGTGTTGTACCTATCTTATTGTGTTTTTATTTTCTAAAGTTAAACTATTTTGTTTAAATTAATTTGTGTGTTAGGTATGTTTTAAAGACAATAAAGTATTTTTGTGATATAAATATTTCCATAATATTTCCAAACTAGTGATTATTCGAAAATTATAAAAAATGAGTCAACTTGCATCGATTGATCGCAAAAGAAGTGAAATTTGGTTGAGTTTTTCGCCTGAATCGGGAGATATGGCAAAATGTAATATTTGTCATAATAAATATTCTTTCAAGGGTGGATCTACCTCGAATTTATATCGAAATCTGAGAGTTAAACATCCAGGCATAGAATTACGCGACAGAAGACAAAGAATAACATATCAATCGACATCATCAACACCAATAACAGCGACTACAACTTCGAGCACAACTTCTTCCGTTGCACCGATTGCCTCTACCTCGACATTTGCTGAATCTGATCGCCCTTCTTTGCTATATCAAAAAACGCAATCAAGAATAAAAGACTTTTTGACAAAACCCGTATCAATAGGTCAACAAAAAAAACTTGACAATGGATTAGCTTTCATGATTTGTAAAGATTTTCAACCATTTTCGATCGTGGAAAATGTAGGATTCAAGTATTTTTGTCATCTAATGAACCCTGCATATACATTGCCATCAAGATAGTCGCTACCTAAAGCTCTTATTTCAAAAATGTATTCCGATACTAAGGAAACCATACGTCTACAAATTGATAAAGCTGAAGGTGTGTGCATCACCACAGATAGTTGGACATCCCGAAGCAACCAAAACTATATCGCTGTTACAGCTCATTTCATTGATGATCAATTTAAATTATGCTCGAATTTATTAGAGTGTTACAACTACCCAGATAGGCATACAGCTCAGAATTTAAAAGATGAATTATGTAGGATAAAAAATCTGTGGAACTTAGAAAATAAAATAACGTGTATTGTTAGTGATAACGCGGCAAACATTAAAGCAGCAGTAACTTTAACACCTTGGCCGCATTTACCGTGTTTCGCACATACTTTAAATTTAATAGTTCAAGAAGGTCTTCGTGAGATGACAGATTTAATTGAAAAAATTAAGGCTATAGTTGAATTTTTTAATCGAAGTCCGATAGCTTATGAAAAATTCAAGCAACAACAAAAAATATTAGGTATGGATATATTGAAGTTAAAACAAGACGTTGCAACCCGTTGGAATTCGACATTCCTTATGTTAGATAGATTCAATAAATTGAAAGAGCCTTTAATATCTACTCTTGCTAACATAAATCCAAAACTTTTAACTTTGGACAATGAAGATTGGGAAAATAGTTGTAATGTATGTATAATACTTGCACCTTTTGAAGAAGTGACCGTGGAAATGAGCACCGAGAAGGCCGTATCAGTTTCGAAAGTAATTTTAATTTCAAAAGGATTGATGCGAATTACAGCGGAAAATGCTCAAAATCCAAAGATGTCATCTTTGTCAAAAAAAATAGCATCTACCCTAAATAATGCCCTGCAAAGAAGATTTCTCAATATCGAGTACAATTCAGTATGTGCAGAATCAACACTTTTGGATCCCAGATTCAAAAAAAAGGGATTTTCTGATTCAAAAGCTGCCGACGAATGTACGAAGTTTTTGACGCATTTAGCGTCAAAAATAGACATAGGTTCACAGACAGACAATGTCATGCAAACAATTGAAAATCCTCCAAGTCAATATGTAGCTACTGTGTGGAAGGCGTTCGATGAAAATGTAACCGATGTAGTCCAAATACAAAGTTCAACATCAGAAACAATTATTGAAATAAGGCGATATTTCGACGAACCACTACTGGCAAGAACACAGGATCCTTTGGACTGGTGGAAAGATAGGTGCAATGTTTACCCTCGCCTTGTTAAACTGATGAAAAAACGTTTATGTATTGTAGCAACATCAGTTCCGTGTGAAAGGATTTTTTCTAAAACAGGCCAAATTATTACTGAACGTAGAAACCGCTTAACTTCAAAAAACGTCGAAAAAATTGTATTTTTAAATGTTAATTTACCTACTCCAGCAACAGAATAATAGACATTTTTTTTACATTTAAGTGATTGAAGGTGAACATTTTTTGTGATTGTGTAATTTAACAAAAACGACATTTTTTATTGATAATAACTATAAAAAAATAGTGAATAAACTGATCAACATTCTATACACTCAATGTGATAGCAACATAAATTTAATATTATCGTAGTTGGGTAAGTACCTAAGTCATTTTAGTGAACAATATTTTATATGTAAATAAGAAACATCTTAGGACTTATTTACCGATTTATCATACTTGAATTATTTACTAACATGGTGTCTAGTAAATGGGTAATAACGCTTGCGTGTCAATAATCTCATAATCTGTGATGTGTTGATTGTTGACTCAAGTTGATTTTAAATAATTTTAAAGTTATAACAAAAAAAAGTATATATAAAACCATTGCGGTGTGTATGTCCTTTTCACATAAGACTGAGACATTTTGTGATAGTGCCTTTATTTACTAGACGTTATATCTGTTTACTGTAGTTTATCACCTTTCCTTATCATTTAGCGCGAGCGTGAAGGAACGAAGATATTATAGACAGTCATATCTGGCGCTACATGGTTAATATCTCTCTCTCTTTTTTTTCTATATGCTTTTAATACAATAGACAAGGACAAGACGTAAAAATGAAATTACTAAAAATAACTGGTCACATATGAATTCAATCTCGTTCGCGGAATTCGTTACGCGATATTAAACTTTAGTCTCTTTGAATATACAGTATTCTAAAGGTATTTTTCCCAAAACAACGACACGAAGATTTAAAACCTTGAATCTCGTTTTTTTTTTAGGCAGCCGTTCTAACGTCATCTCGTTCGAGGAATTTGTCATGCGATATTAAACCTTAGTCTCTTTGTAAATAGAGTATTCTAATGGTATTTTTACCAAAACAACTTCACAAAGATTTAAATCTTTGAATCTCGTTTGTTACATTTGACACGCGATATAAAACCTTAATTCCTTTGAAAATAGAATACTCCAATGGCGTTTATTCCAAAATAATAACACGTAGATTTAAATCCAAGAATCTCGTTCTCAACGTTTGACACGCAATATGAAACCTTAGTATCTTTGAAAATAGAGTATCTTAAGGTTTTTTTTTCCAAAAAAAAAACACACGAAGATTTAAATCTCGTTCGTGACTTTATTTGCCACGCGATGTTAAACCTTAGTTTCTTTGAAAATATAGTAGGTACTTTAATGTAATTTTTCCCAAAAGAACGAAAAAGACCGAACAGATTTGGCATTGAGGATTTAGTTCTTCGAGTTAAGTTGAATAACGAATACATAAAAACGAATACTCAGATTCTGAACAATACTATTAAATAGAAATAAATACATACTTAAAACATTGTTGTAATGAATAGTTTTTGACAAAATCTTAGTGTACATGACCCATTTCAAATGTGCAATGACAATATATACATAATATTATGTTCAACGGCAGTGTTATTTTATGTTAAGAAGTCCAAATTTTCAGAATGTTAATTTACAAACGATTAGTCTTATATTTCGATAAAATTTAATATTTTACAAATTTTTTTTTTGTTGTAAAAACCTATTTTTTTTAAACATAATTATTTTTAACAACAAATAAATACAATATATAAAAATATATGAGTAAAAATAAATAAACATGTAATAAATTGTTGGCCACTTCAGTAATCATTAAAAAATAAATATTAATAAAAAGTATAGTAGTATCAAGATAACAGCGAGAGTCGCTGTTGTATTAGTGAGTTCTAGACGTATACGTATGGGCCCAAAAACAAAAAATGTTACTGTGTGAGTGTATACCGATAGGGGCTGGGTCGTAAACAGAGCCCTTTGTTGTTGACTGGTGTGCAAGTCAGAACGTTGAAAGCTCTCAAAGTGGAAGGTTGTTTCTTAGCGCACGGTGACCACACGTTGTAAATAAATTTATTTTTTTATTTTTTTCGAGATGGAAAATAAAAGTGAACGAAGCAAACCTTCGCATAAACATATCTTTGAAAGCTTCACTAAAATAATATTTTTTGTGCTTGTATCTTATTTATACTTTTTGTATGGAAATAAAATGTTTTTCTCTATAAGGTATAAAGAAGTTTTTATTTCATTTTTCAAAGATAAAAAAGGTATATTTTCAGGTAGATATGTCTGGTATGTTTGTCAAAGGTATAAAATATATATTTTCAGGTAGATGTGGGGTATGTTTTCAAGTATGAATACAATACGTAAGTAGACATGGGATATGGATATTACTCACACTAATAGGAAATGCTAATGAGTGAACTAAGTGTAAAAGGTAATTCTATATTGTACGTTAATACTAAAAATCTTATATTGGTTAATTACGATGCATTGTCATGGGTTGTGACTCAGAACATAATTACAAAAATATCTATTTAATTCGTAGAAGACATGAGTCACGTGGTCACCCTACCATTTTTATCACTAATACAACAGCGACTCTCGCTGTTATCTTGATACTACTATACCTATTTATTTTTACCAGAGCATACTCGGGAGAAGCCTTTTCTGCAGATAACATTTGATACCGACAACCAGTGTGGCGCAGAGGCTAACGCACTTGCCTTTGAGTCACGAGGTCCCGGGTTCGATTCCCGGCCAGGGCAAAATGAAGAATGACATTTTTCAAATTGTCCTGGGTCTGGGTGTTACATGTATATGTGTTCAGTGCATTGTATATATGTGTATCGTCGTGTTAGTACCCATAATACAAGATTCATATCTTAGTTTGGGACTAGCTCGGTCTGTGTGAATTGTCTAATGGGATATTACGTGTGTTTTTAGTTACCACTCAAATGTACTTGGGTGTCTTCGCTCAGCAGTTAAAAGCTTAGCCATTTACTATTAAATAAATAAATAATAAAAATAACATATTTTTCACTGTACTTAAGATTAAAAAACAATAAAAAATGTGTTAATAATATTAAATATACAGCAAATGAGTTCATTGTGATGTTGTGATTTCTTCTAGCCAACCCTTGCTCAAAAAACAATGTCTTTAGATTTAAGTACAATTCTATCCACGATTATGAATGGTAAATATTATTCATTACACACTAAACTAGTTTGCTACAATACAATGGGATCAAAAGCAGAAATAAACAAAAATGTTATAAAAACCATAAAAATAAATGCATAAAATATAATAAATTCATAATGAGCATTTTACATTTACGTTATATCATAAAAGGGAAAAAATCTAATATAGGTATATACAGTCGATTCCGCTTAATTGGGACAACGCTTAATTGGGACAGCCGCTTATTTGGGAAAAATCTCAAAGAACAGAAACCAAACCAAGAAACCAAGAGTAAATTTATATGTATGTTTAATTGGGACAACATTCTGCTTAATTGGGACAGTAAATTTAAGATCACAGCACATTTATTATGTTACACATATTCTCAAGAAAAAATATGTACAAAGAATTCTCATTTTTGCATTGAATTGAATTGTATGTACCTACCCACTTATTATTTTAATTAGGATTTTTTTTCTTTTAGGTTTATATTACATATTTGTAATTTATATGATAATTTATATTACCTATATATAATTAACAGTTTCCAAGAGTTTATGAAATAAAATTATTGAAAAAAATTGCATTGTTTAATTTTATGTATGGTTAATGACCTTAGTTGCCAAAACCAAATAAATGAATTTAAAAAATGTGAAATTCGCTTAATTGGGACAAAATGCCCAAGTCCCGATGTGTCCAAATTAAGCGGAATCGACTGTATAAAGTAAATATTAATAAAAACATTCATTGTCAAACTCACTGAGTTGAAAAAAAAATACCTTTTAAATAATATTTTGCTTCAAAATCAATACCATAGCTAATTTTCATGCATACTCAAGCATTAATATTTGAATAATATAGAATATATAAGTAGGTATATAAATATGTTTCAAATGTAAATATTACATAAAATTCTACACTAATATTAGGAATATAAAAACATCTATATCATGTCATTTTGGTTTATTAAGTTGTTTGGTATTATATAACTCATAATCAAATACAACTTAAATGTACAATACAATATTTGAATTACGATTATTTACTTCATTAAGACCAACATCATTACTATGCACTACGAATTTATATGGGAGCATTTTCAACAAGTGGTATTAAATGAAACAACTGCCCTTATAGCGTAGAATTAAAGACTCCCTCCTATGTCCGGATGTCTTAAAGGTCGTGGAACTTCTATTAATCATAAGCGGGTTAAGATGAGCAGAATGAAGGGTTGGCTTGCACATCCATCACGTGGGAATCTTTTAAGCATCATTTATGTCTTTGACATTATTATTACTGAACAAATTAGTTTGTGCAATGGACGAGTTTATTCCAGAAGTACAATATCTTCCAACTAACCCATCACAAAGCAATTACAAATATGCGGAAAAAAAATAATGTTAGTCATTGAATAATCACAATATAGACATAGCAATCATAAACAAAGTTAACAGAATATACATTTATAATAACGCAGGAGTCTGGGGATTTTTATTTAATTTGATTCTATACTAAGCAGATCTTTTCCACACCAGAGGCACCACAGTTAACAAACTGAAAGACCAGCTGGTCAAGAGACCCCCGTATTTTTGACTAAGTTTCTTCAATGTTTCTCTAGCTGAGAAGTAAATACGGTAATAAAATAATAAAAGCATTTTCTTAGCAAAACAATTCATATTGCAACAAACCAAAACAAAATTATATTAGTTCAATGACAAAAGTGACAAATTGTCATAGAACAACTTCATGCCACACGTTGCTTTGCTTTGAAACACTTCAGAACAAATTCACAGTGCAAACTATTGTAGTCGGTCATCGTAAAAAACTTTAAGGGTAACAAATGATTAAAAACATCATAAGAAAATTAACAAAAATATTAGATACACATTATTTTAAGATATATATACATAGTAATTTGAGCGCAAAAGTTTAACAAATATCACAGCAAATAAATTGCAACACAACATGAAATAGTTTAACTTAATTATATTAAATAAATATTATGAGGAAATATACAATTATACATATTATTAGATATACCGTTAAGTTAGTCCGCTGGCTACCCCACTTGTGGGAAATGACATGATGGTGTGAATGAATAAATGAATATTCAATATTCTTTCAAATCCATAAAGAAAAAACTCCAAAGATTGAATATTTTTTCAATCAAAAGCATATATTTATTTCTCGTTTTGGCCGATCTCCATACTGCCTCAAAACTTTAACTTTCGCATCTTGGAATATTAAAATTTCCAGTCACTGGTTCACAAAATTGGGTGAACAGTATGAGTTCCACTTATTTGGGAAGGATTAACAGTTACGAGATTACGAGATTAACAGTAACAGCAACAGTTACGAGAATTTTGTAAAATTTAATATACTTTCTGTTACTTTATTTAAATATTGCGATCAATTTCGGCAAACCTTCGCCATTAACAAACATATCAATATTATCAGTTCTGTATGGAGTATGGAGTATCAGTTCTATTTGATAAAAATGTGTAAAATAAAAATTATGTAATATTAGTTTATTACAAATATTTTAATTGAATTTATGGTAGTTGATATGTATTCTATTTGAGAAAGATTTCTTTAGTCTATGGCAGGGATTATCAAAGATAATTACTTTCGAAAAACCTCCATTTACAACATAATTACATGATTATAAATAAAACACTGTAGTACATTCATTTTGAATAATATTTGACTCAAATCATTAAACAATATCTTGTTTGAATAGTATAATAATAAGCATACAATTAAAAGCTGTAGATTTTGAGTTGAATATTGTTCATAGTTAAAGTATGTAATACAGTGTTTTATTATAAATCTATTTTAATTCTACTAAAATAAACTTTCACAAAGTTATTCCAAGTACTATACAATCATTATAATTATATGAGATATTTTAGTAGATCAATGGTTATAAGGAACTATAAACATATTTGTTTAAGATATAAAATGTATAAAGAAAATAATAACAATTATAACTTCTGTTGAGATTTCTATTCAAATATTCTATTACACTATAAAAAATATTGACAATATTCTTCTTTCAATATTCTATAAAAACTATATAATTTAACAGTTAACAGATCTGCAAAAATATTAACAGCCATATTAACAAACAGGGAATAAAGGCTATATCAACTGTTATATCCGACTAGTCGACACTTTATTCACAAACAGAGATTAGTGTTATCCCAACTTTAGGCCTGAATACAGTGGTACCTTGACATACGAGTTTAATTTGTTCCGCAACCTTGCTCGTATTTCAAATTACTCATATCTCAAACCAAATTTCCCATTGAAATTAATTGAACTGCCATTAATCCGATACAGCCTCCAAAATGTCACCACTAGGGATTGCAATCCCGCACCGTTTTCAATCCCGCGGGATTTCTGCTGGATTGACTCCAATCCAGCGGGATCCCGCTGGATTATTAAAAATTGCAAAAAATAACAACATCTTACTGTACATAATTGAATATAACATAAATAACTATACTATCATATATGAATTTGACATAACTAACTATAGGTACTATTAGTCTTTAATTTTTCTTACTAATTCATTATCTAATCAATCAAGTGTTATGGAACAAATTTTAAAATATCAAACGAAGTCACTTCTCTTTTTAGAAAAATTATTTAAAAAAAAAATAGCATTAATGGTGTTATCTTCCAAGATACTTCTTAAGGAACTACATAATATGTAGCCAGCGACCGAAAAGGCTCTTTCTGCCCCCACACTAATTGTTGGTTAGATACTTGTATTGATAAAGTCGTGCAACAAATTCAAATACTTTTCTTTAACTCCATCACTTTTAAATGCTGCCATTTCTTTTTTCAATATTTTTTCGAAGCATTTCTCTTGTCCAGTTTTTGTCTGTTTAGTGTAATCTTCATTGTCTTGCAGCATTTCTTATTCCATTTGTAAAGTTAAATTGTTTTCCACATTCAGAGACTGTTGACAATTATCTGCAATTACATCACCTACAACTACAAATTCTACATTTTGAGCGTCTTCTATAATGACTCGATGTAACATGTTTTTCATTTCTTGCCGCAACTTATTCTTTTTCGGCATTAAAAATATTGAATTGCACGTTTTCAACTCTTAGTCATATTTTTTTGGATGCGGAAAATAAATCAACATAGCTGTAATTTCACTTCATCTTTCTTTCACTCTTGCACGCAGCGCCCCGGATAGTACATCGCTTAATACTGTGTCTAGCTTCTCTAGCTTCTCTAAAATAAATCGAAATGTTATATCTGCCGTTATTAGTGTAGACTCTCTTCTGCATAATACTTTACGACCAATTTAAAGGGCTGCAAGCTGTCAATCACGTATTTGATTTTGTGCGTAAATTTTATGTCAGATGCTATGTCGATGAGAGCCTTCTCAATGCAAACTTTGGGACTAAAATCTTTCTAACATATCAAGCAAGCTGTTTTAGTGAGTGCAGCAATCTAGGATTAAGCATAATTCTTTTCCTGTTTCTTCTTTAAGTATTTTTGCAAATATGTATCACCTTTAGTTGGCAACTTTCGGAAAATCTTCAGTTTGCGGATTCGCACATGCGGATCCGCAAGCATTTGCGGGATCCCGCAAACCCTAAAATTACGCGGATCCCGCTGGATTGCGGGATCCCACTTTGCTGGATTGCAATCCCTAGTCACCACAGTTATTTTTGTTACGTTTTTTTGAATAAGGAAAATGTATTTATAAATGACAAATATTGTACAAAAGCATAATAAAAGAGAATGTAAAGAAAAAAATTAGATTCATAAAGTGTTACTTTCGCTTAATTTTCGTCACTGCTTTCCTCTACACTGGTCTTTGCCTTTTTTGCCAAGCTTTTCTCACTTTCACCTGTAGGCCGTTTAAAAAAAAAACATGTCCAAGGAGGTTGGTTTCTACCTCCCTTTCAGAATGTTCCGGAAATGAGTTAGTTAAGCTAAGCCGATTGCACGTATCTCAAATTTTGCTTGTATTTCAAAGCAAATAATCGCTCACTCGACGGCTCATATCTCAAAAAACTTGCATGTTGGGGCACTCGCATGTCAAGGTACCACTGTATTTTTTTTTTCTATATAAATTTCAAATAAAATTTTTCATAAATACACCTACAATTTAGGCATGCATGCATTGAGTAGACATGTATCATAAAATAGATTTTGATTTAACCAGGTATAACAGATTTATAACAGATTAATTAACGGGTATAACTTATAAGTAAGGTTTTTTATTTACTATGGGTTAACTTAAGTCATGTACAATAAACTTTGTTCAAATATGCATTCAACTTTATATTTGTACAGTTACATACAAATAATTGTTGTGTGCGTTAATAAAGATGTGCTCTGATCTAATAATAATAAGTATTATATTGTACAATGAGGTAAAGAGATTATATGTAATACGTATTGTAAATTGTCAATTTTTATCTCTAGGAGTCCCTGGCAGAGAATATGGCTTCCATTCTTTTCTGTTAAGCAGATATTCGTAAAATATTTTATTCAAGATGTTTAACATATTCAGTACAGCTATGAGGTGCACCACCCATCTCGAGTGTCTTAACTTGCTAGTTTGTTATTAGATGCATTTGGTCCACTGGTTACCCCATTCGTAGGAAATGCCAAAATGGTATAAATAAATTTGATGATGATGACAAATTTATTTTAAAATAAACACCATTTTATGAACACATTTTATATGCATATACAATAAATGTATACATACAGTTGATGGCTATAATTGTTAAACGTTTCAAATACAGAAATAAATAAATTGTGTTCAAAATTAAAAAGAAAAACAATTTAAGAAAAACTTAATTCAAGAAAAGAAAGTATTTAAATCATTCTCAAATATACAAAATAATTTTTTGATATCATCTATTTTTGAAGGATTAACTATGTAACAGTTTTGAGACATTTTGAATGTTTTTAAATGAGTATTCTACAATGCACATTTGCCACATGATTGTATTAAGATTGCGATCAATTTTAGCAAACCATTGCCATTGACGGGCGAAATACTTTGATTAAATTTTACTTTTAAGACATCCATGTACATTGTCACTCTCACTGATGAGGTTTATCAGCCATTCTGAAAGTCTAATTTTTTTAATGGCACAGATAAAATGATATTTATATTATATAGACAGAGGTGTATAAAAGCAAATTTACATTGATCTCTTTTTCACAAATATTTACTTATGAATGCAGAAATTTTCATATTTTCGTTGGTTGCACTGTAGTATAATTGATACAACATAAATCTGCATCTATCCTCAAGTAAATCAGTTCTTAAAAACAATAAAAAAAACACTATAAGTAAATAATGTTCTAATATTACTGTGACTTTGCTTCTACACCCATCATTTCGTCGTTGCATATTCAAAAAGGGGTAGGTGAATTTATAGGGGTAGACATTTCTAGAATAAACTGCTTATAATGACATCATAACCATTTTATAAAGGGATTCTTAGTATCAAATATTAAAATTCAATACTTAAAGAATAATATCACATTCCAATAAAAAGTTCAAACAACAATTTTAATGCCCTAATCAACAATTTTTAAAGAGTATGCCTAAATAAAAATGTTCGCACACACCTCTTTTTGAATATGCAGTGACGATATATTGATTACTTGGAAAAGTGAGTCCGCTGGCTACTTCACTTTTCGGAAATATCATGATAAAGAATCAATTTACTACAATAATTTGACAAGTTTCATTTAATATCAATATAAATAATTTCACTATGTCTTCTTATAATAAAGATACATTTTCCAGTAAGTATCGTAGTACTTACATAATGTACATTATGATGTAGATTCAATAAGACTAGAATTACATAGGAATATGATATTTTCTTCACATGTATTCACTCTTACACTCAGATCAAACTAAAAAAACTATATAATGTTATTGGATAATTAAAATTTCCAATCAAACTCTTTATCTGGGGTAAGTGTGGGTGTCCAAGAACTAGGTACGTGGCTTGATCACATAGATAAAATTCTTAAGGACGGCGGTGTGTTGAGTAAGAGAAATCGACATGCGCGCATGAGAGGTTGCATGAATGTAAAGGAGGTGAATGTATGTAGAGACAAATCTATATGGCGTTCCGTTCACTCTGCCTACCACATTTGGGATGCGGCATGAGGGAATAGATAGATAGAACTCTTTATTTTTAACTACAAATCTCCCTACTGCAAGTCTGTGATATTGTCAACAGGCCACTGACTTTTTTTACAATATTTGTTTTCTCTATTTAGTATGCAGGCTAAATACGAAATTTTGTTAACTTTAAGGGTGTTATATTGTAAATCTATGGTCGTCTATAACTTCTAGCAAACAAATGTGCCTTTAGTATCTTATCTAGAAGCTCTCTGTCTAATGTCATAGTTTTATATGTTCCTTTTTTTTATTCAAAAGAAACCATTGGATAGATCGACATAATTTAGGGTCAGTAGGTGGAAGTGCGGCATACTTTTTTCATCAATAAAATTTTTGTAGAATATTAGGAAAAATAATACATAATTTTTAAATGTATCACCATGTGTTGGTAGATTGATATATTACCTTAGCAAAAATGTTACTTTGAATGCAAAATGTTAGTATTTTTATAATTTATTCCCCAAATTTATCAAAACACCCCGTTTGAAGTTTGACATTAAAAACAAATATTTTTTTCAACTAGGTAGGTAAGTATATTTATTTTAATTGAGAGAGACATCTTTTGTCTTTTGAGGACATTGTCAATCTAAATTAAAACATTTGTTTTTTTAATTTCATTATGGAATTCTACTACACAGTGAATTCACAGATTGATCTGAATGTATAGATGATACACAATAAGTCTTATGATATAAGAAAACATCAGTCCTGGCATAACTTTGGTCGTATAAATAAATATAAAGTTTTATTCACATTAGTTATTAATGGCTCCAATAACTTCATCCGCAAATAGTTGCAAGATTTGGCTCATTGTATTCCTTACCCCAGCGATTGCATATTCGTCTGACAAACCGTGCGTCTTTTTGTAACAATCAGACTTCCGCAGGTTTCCCATTATTGTTGTGTCGAGGTCCGTGCATTGCTAGATCGAATTCAGAACCAGACAAAGAGCGAGACAATAGTTTGTCCCAGTCACCATCAGCTCCAGCTATATCACCGGCAGGATTAGGAACGTTCGGAGCTAGAAAAATACTCAATATATTAAAGCATGTAGGTAAAAGAATAAATAAAGAAATATATATACTAAATAAGATCTGGCATATCAAAAAATGAATGACCACCAATATCAATGCCACAGTTTTGGTTTCCCCAATTTGAATTTAGTTGAGCAGATGCAAGACAAGTGTTCAAATAAACAAGTTAAGATGATTTAGTCATCAAGAGTGTTTGGATGGTAAAAAAAAATGACAAGAAAGTAAAAATGGACATTAGAACGAGCAGACATGTGAGAAGTAAATGTCAATAATTTTGTCTTAACAAACCACATCTGAGAAGCAACTGACAGTAATTTTGTCTTAACAAACCACATCTGAGAAGCAAATGACAGTAATTTTGTCTTAACAAACCACATCTGAGAAGCAAATATTGAAAAACTTTTCAATGTATAGTTTCACTCCGACACACAAATATGTTAAATAATATTTAAGATTTATTGTATCCTTACAGAATAGTCCAGTGGTCCTCTGTCTCTCCTTATTGATGATAATCTCATTGATGACATAGGCCTCCCTACGTATCCTATCTCTCAGCTCTGCTGGAGTGTCTGGTATCATCCATTTCACAATGATCATCACCAGAGCTACCACATTCTGGAAACACAAAAAAAATCATGCACAATTTCTATAAGCTTCACATACACAATTGCAAGTCAACCTACTCCACTTTAACAGCATAAGCATATTGCTTACTGTGGTGTATATGGGTCTATCACAAACCCAGAATCATTTGGCTTGTTGACTCAATGTTGTCGCAACTATTGACAAATAAATAGAAGAATTGTACATTTCTTACCTCAAAAACTACAACAAATGCCATCCTGGCAGCCAGTATATGCCAATATAGAGAAGTCACACTCTGACTACCTATTGGAGTCTGTCTGTGATCTGGATATCTGTAATAATAAGCAGTACAATTATATGCGAATTCTTATTTACAAAATAGTATTTATAATTTATTTATTTATTTGCTGTATATATACAACCATTTGACCTCAATTTGTGATTTTTAACTTACTGACCATTTGTTTTTCTGTTTGACATTTTATGTTTGTAACATTTAAATTTTTTAAATTTATCTCTTGACCAAATTTTTTTTATTTTGATTTTTTTTTTACTTAAGTTAACGTTATACTATTATTTAATTGTACTCTTGTTTTGTATCAAATTAATTGTTTTGTGTCTTTTTTTTAAAAAAAAGATAATCTCTTTGTATGCATGTATTGTATGTATACTAAATTTTTTACATGTAAAAGGCTTCGGTCGTGAATATCTGAATAAATAAAATAAATATCATTACAAGCAATCCAATTATACTGTCGAATGAAGCAGTGCACCAAATAAGGGTCTATATGTAAAAAAATATTCATATCAAATAGACTTATATTGATGTACCAATTTTATTATTACATGCAATTCTTATTTTTATTTGGAAGTTGTAGACTCATTTTAATCTGGGGACTCCGCAGAACCAAATACAGTAAAACCTCGTTATTTCGAAATCCAAGGGACCTCGAAAATCTGATTTCGAATTAGCGAAAACCCCGATAAATCGAAATAATTTTGATATACGCAGTATATAATATATAATATTATAGCCATAGGTACCATACGTAATAGAAACAGCTGATTTGGACTTGGGTTTTTTTTAATTTCGCGCGTTCAAACAAAAAAAAACATTTGTAACGCTGATGAAAGAGCCGCATGGAAAGCGCTAACAATTTCTACTACTCTTATACGCATTACAAATAAACAGGCGACCCTTTGTACAAGAATGGAATAGTTTGTAGTAAAACATACGTAATAAAGACGTCATGGGCGTATCGTGGTTTATCATAAATGTAAAGCGTCTATCACATACCACGTTTTTGTCCAATCCTTGCATTTTGCACAATGAAGGTAACAAAATATTGATGAAACTAACAGTTTTTGACATAATTAAATTACACACACATGTAAATCTAAATATGTATGTACCTACCTAAACAATACACAAATATAAATATGTACCTAAAACACAGTTGAATATTTAAAAATACATAATTTTAATGCTTCACTTCACACACGTTACTAAAAGTTCACTATAAATGTTAAAAAATGGGAAAAATATTTTTGACCAAATTTGTATTTAAAACGTGTATAAAAGTTCGGATATAAAATATTTATTTATTTGGAATGGAAAATAAAAATATTAAAACACAAAATATTTCGAGTAGGTATAGGTACGTATGACGAGACGCCCATGAACAACACGGAAGTACATAATGTACATCGATCACGCTATGAGCCAGAGGATATACATAGGTAGCAGGTACATACTCAAAACAGCTGTAGATAGGTACATATTGAAATACAATACATTTATGATGTTTACATACAACATAGGAGATCTACTTAGAAAATTGTTAAATATTATTATGTAGCTGGGTAGGTCCTTTATGTGTGAATACAAATTTCACATAATAAGTTTTATTGTCCCTGAAGGAGCTTTGGGAAAAAACAAGGGTATTTTTTATGGCAACCAAATGTTTTCGAATTACAATAAACAAATTTCTATTGTTTTGTTTTGAAAGGACCAAATATTATTTCGAATTACGTATTAGCGGGGATTTCGAATTATAAATGTCTTTTGTATGAAAATTTCATTATGGGGACATTTTTGGGGGGAATATTTCGAATTACGACGAATTTCGAAATAACGGGGTTCGAAATAGCGAGGGTTTACTGTACTATGAAAAATGTAATAATTGAAAATATTATTGACCTGCACATAGTGAGATTGTAACTGGTATATCTGGGTGCTGATCCTGGCTCTAATTGTGTAGTGTTAAAGGTAGCCAGCGAGTGTGCCAAATATCCCTTCAGAGTGAAGTCGTTAGAGTAGGAGAAGCGATACACCAACTTGGGGATGAACTCTGATGTGAAGGCTATTATGAAACCCTGCAACACAAAATATCTGGATTTGGAATCAAAATCACTTTGTAAAGATGTCAATTTATGATTATTAAAAATATCTGCAGTTTTTGTATATTTTAGTGATAATCTGCTAAGATGGTACATGTTTCCTGTATTTTGTGAAACAAAAAAATATCAGATCCAATTTTCACTGGATAAAACGGTATATCAAATTTTTACCCCCTCATTACACAAAATTTTGAAATCTACATACAATAGAGTTGTTACGGCTAGCACAGGACAGAGAAACCTACGCCAGGGTGATAGCCAACATCGGGGGGACCTGACATGGTACTTTAAGAAGAAGAAGAGATATATACTGTAGGTACACAATAATTCAAGTAGTTTTACTCACATTGGTGATAACACTAAGTTTCCCAATAGAATCTAATATCCTATACCAGACTCCAATATCCCTAACCCTAAGGGGCACTGGCCTTCTGTGTAGTCTCAACAACTTCATGGCATCCAATCTCATCTCCAGGATGTTGTTCAGGAGGGCAAACAGAGGGGCCAGAGGGAACGCGGCCACGAAGATGGTCACAAAGCCATATTGAAGAACTGGAAAATTACATGTGTCGTGGTTAGATGGAAGAAATCACTTGATAGTGATCACTGCATATCGTCCCAGTATCTTAAATTTTATATTGTTTTGTTAACACTGTTATATAATGATGATGTGCAAAAAGAATAAATAAATAAAAATATTACATGTAAAGGTGTCTACTGGCTACCCTATTTATATTTTTATTATTTGTTTCACATGAAGGAAGTAGAACTTACCCATTTCCAAATATTCCGCAAATAGTCCCCTAGAGCCCCACTCCACCAGCTTGTAGTCTTTGATCCACTGGAGGCTGCTCTTTACACTGAAAATATATTAAATATTAGTGAATGAAAAAAATCATTTCATTTAGTTAAGAACAAAAAATATATTTACAGGATAGTAAATAGTTTTAAAAAAGGACTGAAGACACACCTTTTTGCTGGGAGTTTCGGGTGATGGATATGATATACGGCGCCCTTGAGGTCATGTTATGAGTAAACGGCGCTTTACAAATTGTCCATATATAAATAGTAGTGCACAAGTGATAGAATTCATACAGGTATTAATAAAAACACAGATTTTTATTCTACTGTAGTTTTTATTTATAATAGAGACATCATTCATTTTCTATTGGGTCATTGAATAAAATGTTGGGAATCCCATTTTATCCAGTATGCAGAATTCACTGTTTTTATCCACGTGGTATTTTGCAGAAAAGCCACACTCAACAGGCCACAGAACCAAATGCTTGCGTAAATTTAACCTCATACAATGGTTAATTGTAAAAACAACAACATGCTTGCGTTTTGGCAAATCTTGCCTAAGGGTATTGTTAATCTTTGATAGGCATAAATCAAATAAAGAAATCCACTATTTGTGTCCATTCAATATAGTGAATTGATATACCTAACTGTATATTTTTAAATATTTTTTTCAAGCAATTTTTAGCAATAATTCTGTAATAAGATTGTTAATGTATTAATTGATATTTTGTTTGCATGTACCTGGCTTGTGATGTATTCCTCCATGTCCTGAAGGAGTGGTACCATCTATATAAGGCAGGTAGGGCTAGTTCCAGTACTGTGTTGACTGCCTGCTTGCCAACCATTATGATACTCAACTGGATACACAACTCCATTAGACATCCACCTGGGCCACACTGAAACACATGGAAGAATGTAAATATGAATAAAATAGTTTAAATTAAAATTAACTGTTCTAATGCAAAATTACAACTGAATAGAGGTCAAACTAGACCTGATATGGTGGTTCCATGGAGGAATTATGTACAACATACACAAGAAGAGGATTTTTTGACAAAATAATGCTTCGTAAAACTTCATACTTCATACTTATAGGAGATGAGAGTCTTTGGACTCCTGAAATATCCGACAAATAAAGTTATTTCAACATTATAGGAGATGAGAAATATGCGATGATGCAGTTGTCATGGAGAAAAGATTGAAAACCATAAAGGGGTCGAAAGAAAGTATCTCTCCTTGCTTCAGAAGTTATGAAATTTGTGATTCTGTCAAGTGATCTTCAACATAAGAGGGATCAAACAAGATACTTAAAGAATCTCAACAACAGATCAACTTATCAATGTAAACCGAGAGTCCATGTAACCAGTCAAGCCAAATAAATGTTTTTATTTATAAATTACCTCTTCCTGCCTATATCCAAAGAATCTGATATATCCTCCAGGTCTCCCCACCAGCTTCCCTTTAAAGAATGCAATATAGAATATGGATGCGTAATAGTTGACAAACTGCAGCAGATAGATTTTCAGCGTCAGGGAGTCGTCAAACTCTGTCTGCGTACGGAGCAACTCCTGTTCTGTTAACTTCTCAGCAAGCCATGAATAAATCTGGAAGAAAATTACCAACATTCAGTCCTGATTCATATTATGCATTTGACCACATTTGATACCGACACATGTATTTGGTCGCTTTTGATACTGATACATATGAATTCTAATAATAAAGATGAATAATTTTACTATCACGGAACCTTGATAGATAGAAGTTTGTATAGAGGGCATTATTTTTCCTGTTTCTATGTAATTAATAAAAATGTCTGACCCAGTTGAAGACACAGATGAGTGATAGATTGATGGTAGCTGCAGTTGCTGTGGTGAATAACATTGCATAGCTGGTGATGATAGCTGGAGAATCTCCCTGGACGGAGAGCGCAGCTAGGACGGACATGCGGTACAGTGCAACTGCCATCACAGCTGCTAATGCTAAACTAACCTATAAAATAAATAATACCCATCAACTTTGTCACATGAAAAATTAAATTATATCTCTTTTGTGCATACAAAAAATTAAAATAAAAACTTACTAATAGTAGGACAATGGAAAAGCTGAGAATGGTAGCCGGTAATCTCATTCTCCAGAAAGGCACGTGGGGTTCTAGAGTGTTAGTCACAATGTTCACCTGAAAACATAACAGTCAAAAACTTTCAAACTATATTGATGATCCACATAGTGCATTTGGCCACTTTTGAAACCGACTTATCTGTATTTGACCGCTTTTGATATTGACTCATGTGTTAAGGTTACTAATATACGTATTTGGCTGCTTTAGTTATTAATACATGCAGTTGGGCACATATGCATTTGACTATATTTGATACTGATACATTTGCACTTGGCCACATTTTGCACAAATTGTTTAATTTAATGCCAGCTTAATTAATAATTACCACATATGGCAACACAGTAAAATCAATGAAACTATTTTTTACTTTATTAACCATATTTGGTAGGTACCGAAATCTAAGTTTTTGAATGTATATGGTCACTTTCAATTCTGACAATCTTGTAAGGTAGAGAATTCAACTAATCCTGAATGCAACTAAATCAAATACTTATATCTACCTGTTTTTTCTTCACATGCGCCAATCTGGCCAGGTATTGAGGCCTAGGATGTTCCTCATGGACATCAAATCCTGTCAGATCCCATCTATGTGTAATCTCAGCTGAGTATCTTTTCCATAACTCCAGAAAGAGGGCCGCTGGAAAAAGAGTGTAAGATCACTCCTATTCAGAAAGTTTCATAGAGATATTCATCTGATTTTCTACTCAATCTTTTAAAAAAGGTACTTACCCCAGAAACTCATGAAGAATGCAAAGAATACAGTCGCTACGTTGTCAAAGAGATATGTGACTCTGGCATGTAGACAAGTCTCCTTCAATTGCCAATAGTCACACCAGTAATCACACAGAGGGCACATCATTATCCCGGAACTGTCATTGCAAACATCCTCGCTGCAACACACAACATTAAATTTTTGTGACTTGGAAAATACACTAATAACAGTGGAAACTTTTGACTAACCTTATCTAAATATCTGTATTTCGGAGAAAATATAGACTATATCAAGAAATTTCACTTCTCAATACAGTCAATTAAAGGGAATAATAGGGATGTAAAGGTCAAGAGACCTTGCATCCCTTGTGTCACCGCGACCATAGTAGATCTATTGTGACATCCATCTGTGTCATATGTCACTCTCAAGACCTAGGTGCATCATGTAACACACGATTTTTCTCGGTGTGAGAAGCCTCACTTTCTCAGAATCCAGCAATGGTCCTCCGAGGATGTGACTTTGATTGTGAGCGAGTGCGTCACAGTTACAGAGGATGTGGATAGGTGTTTCATTATCCTCTGAACAAAGTAGGGAACTTACAAGTTTAAAATTAAGCTTTTGTCTTAAAAATATATTATAGTTTTATAGTTTATAGTTTACGCGCAAACATACATATTAGCAATACAGATACTTTTAATGACATCAGAAACAGAAAACATAGCAGTTTAGCCTATAAAAATATATTAGCACCACAGATACTTTTAATGACATCAGAAACAGAAAACATAGCAGTTTAGCCTATAAAAATATATTAGCACCACAGATACTTTTAATGACATCAAAAACAGAAAACATAGCAGTTTAGCCTATAAAAATATATTAGCACCACAGATACTTTTAATGACATCAGAAACAGAAAACATAGCAGTTTAGCCTATAAAAATATATTAGCACCACAGATACTTTTAATGACATCAAAAACAGAAAACATAGCAGTTTAGCCTATAAAAATATATTAGCACCACAGATACTTTTAATGACATCAGAAACAGAAAACATAGCAGTTTAGACTATAAAAATATATTAGCACCACAGATACTTTTAATGACATCAAAAACAGAAAACATAGCAGTTTAGCCTATAAAAATATATTAGCACCACAGATACTTTTAATGACATCAGAAACAGAAAACATAGCAGTTTAGCCTATAAAAATATATTAGCACCACAGATACTTTTAATGACATCAGAAACAGAAAACATAGCAGTTTAGCCTATAAAAATATATTAGCACCACAGATACTTTTAATGACATCAGAAACAGAAAACATAGCAGTTTAGCCTATAAAAATATATTAGCACCACAGATACTTTTAATGACATCAGAAAAAGAAAACATAGCAGTTTAGCCTATAAAAATATACTTATAAATATTATTAAAAAATATATTAGCACCACAGATACTTTTAATGACATCAGAAACAGAAAACATAGCAGTTTAGCCTATAAAAATATATTAGCACCACAGATACTTTTAATGACATCAGAAACAGAAAACATAGCAGTTTAGCCTATAAAAAATAATTTTGAGATTCAAATATTTTCCTCAAAAACAGTTATTTTTCGAAAGTTCAAAATTAGATATGACTAGAAAACTAAACTCTTTCAATTGATAAACTCTTTCGTACATACCTGGGTTGATTTGTGTAGAGTGTGGCGAATGAATAGACAAAACAGAGTAGTCCTATTATGGCAGCTGGGAGGAGCATGTGTGTGTAGAAACCTAACCAGGCAAAGTAGAGAGCTGAAAATAATAATATGTAGAATCTTATTCATCATATAAGTACACAAGTTACTCTCCGGGGCACAAGACAGAAACAAACTTCCTCCACTCTTCCCACGACAATCCAAATGCTCAGGTATCATTATCATAAAAATGGTGTATTGTGAAAGAGAAACATCCAGGCAATCAGAACCCTTGTAGATGAAAGAACAATACTCTTTTTGGCCAATTATCACTCTACATTACCAGAGATATATCCAGGTCAATAAGAAATACCTACCCAATATCTTATTTTTTTTAAATAAATTTGAATTTTGACTCAATTCAAACACACCAAGGTATCCTAACAGTAAGTAATTATTTGTATCATAAAGGTGGAGTAGGTTGACAGTGAACCCAGGATCTTTTATTTGACAGTCCAAGACGATATCAAGCTACGACCATCTCTCTCTCGCTCTTTGATTAGTGCATACACAAGTTTAGAATCACAAACTTTGAAATGTATTTTGTGGGAGTGTTCCCATGCCAATATTCATACGAAAATACAAAAATTCTTACCAATTTTAACACCAAAATAGTCTTTAACATAATCTAGAGGTTGATAGCGGAAACACTTTCCAACTGACGCCCATTCCGTGTAAAGAAGATTCCTCATAGAACCTCGTGTCCTGAGATCACCCTGTAGATAAAAAAGATTTATTACATTATTTTATTCACAGGTGCAATGCCAGAAAAGAGAGAAAATTAAATATAGGAAAACTTGTCCAACATAATATCACTCCTGATTTATGTACAAATTACATTTTGTTAAACTAATAATTTAATTTAGTGACAGAGGATAACTTATTGGTTCAATACATAAAATTTCTTTGCTGACCGCCCTACTAGTGGGATTTTAATATTTATAATGTAATTGCACTTACATCATGAAGGGGATAAGCTGCAGTATAGACTCCATCGCTGATAAGTTTCTCAATACCAAATGCAAAGTCATCAGTTTTATCTGTAGAGAACCTCTGTCTGTCCAACACAAACTGGACAATCCTCGAACAGATGGCGCGACTCCAGAAACCAGGGGTGCGGGTGTCAAAACTAACATAACATAACATAACATGTATAGACAATTCACACAGACCGAGCTAGTCCCTAACTAAGAAATGAATCTTGTATTATGGGTACTAACGCGACGATACACATATATACAATGCACTACACACATATACATGTAACACCCAGACCCAGGACAATCTAAAAAAGGTCATTCTTCATTTTGCCCTGGCCGGGAATCGAACCCGGGACCTCGTGACTCAAAGGCAAGTGCGTTAGCCTCCGCGCCACACCGGTCGTCATACAATAAAGAGTTACTATGACAATTAATCCCTAAATAAAAATTATTTTAGTTTATCTCCTATCAGACCTTGCATCTGTAAAATATATTCCTGGATAATTTTATTTATTTATTTATTCATTTTTTACTGTGCATTGAAAACACACAACTTCAATTTCATAGATTTCTATATATTCAAATTAAATCCAATATACAGAGGGTGAGTTTATCATAATGTAATATGTATGTAAGTATGCAATATTTTGTGATCGGAGGATTTTTTAAAGGACATCATACTTATCCAAGATTTATACATAAAAAGATTGATATTGAAACAATAATTAACATAGGACTAAACAACCTATTCATATTCAAATATTTAGAAAATAATACAACTTTCCATGTTTTTTTTTTATAAATCCCATATTGTGAAGGTATCCTTTTTGCAAATCATCAACCTCAAATAAATTATTGTAATAATTGATAACTCAACTGTAACCAATTCACATTTTATTGTTTTTGTCTGTCAAATTGTTTTTTTTTTACTTTGTTATATGCTTAACATGTAAAAGGCTCACGCCGTGTACAAGTGATAAATAAATAAATAAAATATTTTTGAAATATTATCAAAAAGTACTAACAGATACTCCTTATCTCTGGAGTAGACAGCAGTGAAGCGATGTCCCTTTTCAGGAAAAACTCTGTTGTCCACACGTATTTGCCTCATGATACTGTCCCAGCACATCTTCAGGACCTCCATCATGCTGTTGGTTTTGGTGTGAACTTTTCTTAATCCTGGGACCTGAAATATGTATAGAGGAAACTTAATAACATAATTCAACACTATAATGCAAACAGAAGATACTAAGTTTCAAAAATAAGTATCTTAGGAGAATATTGGGTTAAATTTTTTTACCACTTCTTTGTCTGTTTAACAGGATTTGGGCGTAATGTTCAGAAAACAAAAGCAATCAGACATGTCAATTGTAAAACCATGTATACAAAATGAAATATTGTGCTAAAATCTAATCAGAAGAAGTAAGAAAGGTGTCTTAATGCTTACAATCTGACTTAAGTGATCACTTTCGGTGTCTATGGACAATGTTCACCAATTGTAGAACCATGTATACAAAACGAAATATTGTGCTAAAATCTAATCAGAAGAAGTAAGAAAGGTGTCTTAATGCTTACAATCTGACTTAAGTGATCACTTTCGGTGTCTATGGACAATGTTCACCAATTTCGCCGTTAAACTATCACTATATAAGGTCCACCAATCAAGAAACATTTAATGCAAACCATAGAAGCAACCCTTTTCTGGTATCTTTAATTTCAGATCTCGAATCTCACTTCTCTCCTCTTCCAATTCTTACTCCTTCAGATATCAATTCTTCCAGGATATTGGATGTTAGGTGGTATGACCTTATTACAAATGATACTGTAGATCTCTGTAAATACAGGGAGATAATAGTCCTGGCTAGGTCATGTTTCACGAAAATACCAGATAATAGTTTGTTCATTCATTTCTGAAGACCTAAACAAACCTCTTTCCTTGATTTGACACAAGATTGATATTTTTTTAATGGTTAAAACTATAAGCCAATGTCCCGTTAGTGTATATTTATTATTTTAGCTGTAGATATTTTAAAGATTAATAAATATATGTAAACTTAATTAGTTTATACAAGAATTCAAAAGAACAAAATAGGCAATCTCCATTTCATCACAGAATAAAATACAAACAAAAACTGAAGAGTGCAAAAATACCTCACACAATATTATATTAACAATGATAATGTGTAAGTGTAGACATAAACAATAAGTGGAAATAAAAATATGCTTTTTATTTTGATTTCTGATGAAATGGAGATTGTTGCTTTTGTTATTTTACAGCTTAAATATCATATTAATATTTATGTAAGGCAAATTAAATAATGCAACAAGCTTCTATACATACAGAAATATAATATAAAAAATAATATTAATGCATACCTCAATCAAGTTAAATACAGTTTTATTACAATCTACATAATATGGCTGCTGACATATTCCTCCATCACAACACGAGTATAATTATTGTTTACTGTAAAAATGTTCAGAATAAAATTCTTCTTCTTCTTCATAGGTTGACCATTGTCATCCTTCTTGGGAATACATGGAAGATTCACAATGCCTGTTTCAATGAGAGCGCTAATTTTATGCCAATAAAATTTTTAAAACTTTTTTACGACATTTCTAACACTGATATTTATGTCGTGGGAACAGTGTACTGCAAAAGATCCACGGTAAAGAAATATGTATAGATGTTTACTCTCTCAATCCATACTAATAAATCAAACTATTGGATTTAATTAAAAATCACAAATAAACAAAAACACAATTATTTGAGAAATCACACAAATGGAAAAATGTGAAAATGTCAACTGTGTATTGTTTCAAAAAAAAAAGCATATTGTTGAAAAAATTTAACCACATGGAGTGAAAAATCACAAAAAATTTAAATTGCTTAAAAATTGGAATCAATCAGATCAAAAAAGAGTCTACAAATTCCAAAAACTCAACATAAAATGGATACAAAAGAAAAAGGATAAGATCAAAGTATAGAGAAAAACTACGGAACTATATCAAATTTTGTATGTGCAAAAAACTTGACACAGATGAGTCAATCACATAACTAAAAGAAGTGCCAAAATCACATCATTTAGAGAAAATCACACTTTTTAAATCCTTGTAAAGAAAAAAATTCGTTAAATTTTTTTAAGAATAAAAAATTTAATCACAATTTAAAGAAGTGCCAAAATCACACAATTGAGAAAACAAAACAAACCATTTTAGGAAACTTAAATATTAGTAATATTAAAACCATACCACCACCATTCAGATCACAGCACAATAAAAAAGAAAAAAAATGTTATAAAGATACAGAGTTAGATAGCGATGTTGTTAATTCAAATGGAAAATGAAGGTTTAGTCTATGGAAATTAAATAAATATTTAATAGCCTACAGGCTGATTACGTATCTCAGTTAATAAAAGATTTCTTGCAGAAATCTGTCAAAAGCTCATCATTTTATAAAAAGTTCACTTCTATTGATACATTATATACAGAGTCGATACAAAATCATATTTATTCTTTTTCTACTTTGATAATGATAAAAAAAAAACTTAATTTAAACTAAAACGACTTAATTTATCACCTACTGATTTGATTTCTTCCAAAGCATTCTTAGAGTGAGGAATCTCTTTTAAAAGAGAGGTCAAAAACTAAATATTTGTAACATACACCAAATGCATTAGTAGAACAATAAAGTAAAAATATACAGAATTATGGAGAGATGTCCTTAAGCACTCCTTATTAGTTGGTTATAACGGCACAAAGAGTTAGAGCTGGCAATACACAAAATAAATAGACGTGGACGGTACCTTCTGAGAGATGTATTGAGCTGCATGCATGATCGTACTGTTTCTGGAGCCTTTCTCAATTTCACACAGTTCCTAAATAATTCACAAAAATTAAAAATAACAAATAATCAAACCGAAAAACACAAACAGTAATATAAATAATAATAACAAAAACATGACAATGACAGCTCAAAACATTTAGACAAAATGGTGGAATACTGTGCATTATCTATGGTAGAATATAGTGCATAATCTACGGTTGAAAGACATTTAATTCAAGATGGTGGATAATGATTTTAATTTTGTGTTTCCAGATGAGCTACATTAATATTGAAATGTTGAGGAGAAAAAATTCAATAGTTTAATGAAGTTTACCCAAAAACACAAAATCAACATCTATTAAAAATTGTGACAATAAATATTAATGGAAAGTAATGTTCAAAATGGTGGATATTTTGCACAAAATGGCGGGTGCTTAGGTACACAACACATAAGATCTTTAAGTGAACGATACAAAATGCTAAGAAGTAATGATGTATGGTTGTGACGACTTTAATATAAGAAATGAAAATAAATGTGAATAAAAAAAAGTGGTTGAAAAAATGCAACTAAATATTAGGTCCTTACATATGAAATTGGCGTTTCATATGGCAGAAATGAAAACGATTTTTTTTTATGAAACTATTTTTTTATTTAGTCAAAGTATGTACCATGGCTATCTATGCACTTTTGCCATCTCGAAGGTAGTTCATTGATTCCTTTACTAAAAAAAGTGTGTGAGCGAGAATCAATAAAATCTTTGAAGGCCGTTTGGACAGCCTCGTGAGAATTGAATTTTTTTCCTTGCATGAAGTTGTCCAAATTCCGAAAAAAATGGTAATCAGTTGGAGCAAGGTCCGGGGAGTATGGTGGGTGTCGAAGACATTCCAGTCGCAGCTCCCGTAGTTTTGCGGTCGTCAAACGTGCCGTATGTAGTCGAGCGTTGTCCTGAAGCAGCAGTACCAATTCATGCGGTACCCATTTTTCAAGTTTTTTCACTTTTCCAATTTGTTTCAAGTGAATCAAAATGGTTTTATCACTCACACCGAAGCCTGCCGCTAACTCTGACGTGGTTTGCGATGGATCTGCTTCCACAATTGCTTTTAATTCTTCGTTATCAACTTGTGTCTCCGGCCGTCCACGAGGCTTGTTCTGTAGGTCAAAATTTCCAGAACGGAAATGTTGGAACCAATAACGTACCGTATTTTCTTTTGCAGTAGCTTCCCCATACGCATTGTTAATCCTACGAGCCGTTTCTGCAGCACTAGTGCCGAGGTGAAACTCATATTCGTAAATATAGCGATATTTTAAGTTCTCCATATTGTGAACAGAACGATGTGAAAGAAAAACAAATGACGCGATAACAAATAAATTTCGTAATTCGAACACAGAAATACATGGTCTTAAATTTGAAATAAATTTGAATTTGGAATTCCTAGCCGAACGCCACATATTTTGAATCAAAGTTGCCAGTTCGCCAAACGCCAATTTCATATGTAAGGACCTAATAATATGTCAATAGGTACATAAAAGGAAATACTGGTAGATAATAAACATTCATTAATAAATAACAATAAACAGAATAAATCAATATTTTTCTAAAAAATCTTAAAACTATCAAGCAACATACTACATAGACACTGTACTGGTAGTGAATGAAAAATATCTCGGGATAATTATACAACTTGTCACGTCAATACTAAAATAATAATCAATATTATTTTCACTTAATTCAATATCATTATACAAAATGTTCATGCTTATAATGTTTGCAATAACACACATGTGTTCAAGTATCAAAGAAATATACGTTTAAATATCCGTACTCACAAATACGGAATAACTCAAATTGCAACTATTATATCTTTTGAAGAGACACCTTATTTGTTACTTTATCATCATCGTCTCACCCTTTAACACTCCTCTCAGGAGCACAAGGCAAAAGCCTTTATATCTGACTTAAAACTTAATTATCACAAAGGTTTTGTTTAATTAGGAATAACTTTTAGATATGGCTAGTTAGACAGGTTTAAATATCCATTTTCTGTGATTGTGTTTTTTTTTTATTTCAATTCAACAGTGGGTGAAATGCGGATATAACTAAATATTATTATTTTAACAAACAGAAATTCTAACAATAGAAATAAGTGAAAACTAAATTATTTAATAATCAAGACTCACCTCTTTCATTGGCATTCTTAGTTTGAGAATTTCGCTGTATCTTTTGAGCACATTACCAGGAGCGTGAACCTAGAAAACAAATATAACAAAAGTCAATTAATTCAGTGAAGCTTAAATCCAGTAGGGTTACTCTTGACAAAATCTAAATACAATCTTAATCTTAATCATACGACGCACGAAGTGACTATTAGCCAAAAATGTGTGCATACCAATCTAGCTGTAGCGGTAATGCGATGTTTTTGACCACAGTCCCTTTGCGTGTCGTATGATTAAGATCAAGACTAGATTAAAATCATATTTAGATTGTGTCAAGAGTAGCCCTGCAGAAACCTCAAAGGACACTAAAGTAATCTTGAAAGACCCCATGAGTCCATTGAGCAACATCAAAACAACAGTATACCTACATATTTATTGGTTTATTTATTGTGTAAAAATTACAATAAATGATGGGACAGTTGCAACCTTTACATCACTCAAAGTTCATGTACAAAATAATTTCATATCACACAAGTGTGCATCTCAGAAGCGTGTCCTGCATACAAGCAAATATGCAACGCATGCCCTAAAATAAATCAAAAATCTCAAAAATTATATGTTATAGTAGTATAGAAATTAAAAGAGAATTTTAAAATGGTATACTATGTATATTATCTAATTTTTATAATTATTTATGTATTTTAGGGCATGCATTGCATATTTGCTTGTGCAGAAGGCACACTGCTGATACATCAATACAAAAAGTTATTAACAATATGTTAGTAAGTGTTTAAAGGGTTAAAAGTGTGCAATATACGGATAAATTTTAGCACAAATTTTAAAAGTAAAACATTATCAGTGAACAAGATTTTTTTACTGGAAATGAATCGGTGTTTCAAATAAACCCAAATACACCCTACGGTGTAAAGTGGAACAGAAGCAGGAATATTTGAACCCGGGATCTTTTGACTGAAAGTCCAATATTCTACCATTTAGCTTGAGACCATATATTGATAATTATGTATAGTTTAAGTTATACGTGTCAGATTTCTGCTCACCTTAACAAAATTAAGATGTCCGTGTGGTGATTCCCTTTCTATATGGAGCCCCTCCTGTCTGAGACCACGCTCAAACACAGCCCTACGCATCTGATTTGCCCTCCTGCTAGCTGGAGACTCGCTACTGTCATCCTCCCATACCATCACAAAGTCTACCGTCCTAACACCGTCACGAAAGTATAGAGAAGGATTGCGAAGAGCGTGACCTGTTGGCTCACTGCAGAAAAGAAAATTGAATTATTTAAAACTTACAAATGTCAAGTATTCTACAATTTTTTTAATGGAAAGATTTGAATTTTCTGAAAGAATAGGTATAAGAAAGTATAGACATCCAAAAATCACCTGACTAGACTACGTGGACAAAATTTGCAAAGATAACTGTATAACGAATAAGAGAAATTGGTATGCTCACAAGAGAAATTGCCTGAAGCAGTGATTAAAGATCAAATGAGTATTTTATCCTCATTGCCTACACTCCACAGAAGAAGGTATGAGGAGATAGGTAGGTATTTCTTGATTAACAGTCGGTTAAAAAATCTCTCTATCCATTACTACCAGATGACATTTAATGTATTATATGGGATTTTTACTGACAGTAATGGATAGACAGATTATCGAAACAAATTTTTATTCAGAAGGTCTTAAAAAAAAGTATATTTTATAAAATATTAACAATATATCTACAAAAGCAAAAAATACTTTTCTACACATAGATGACATTACAGTTAGCAAACTAATTACTGTTATAATTTCTTCCAAACAACCGGTTCCCCCTCATCAACTCAGGGAGCCTATATTTCTAATGTAATGTAAAATTTATATCTATGTAATTCTATCTTTGTAATGTATAATTTCTATCTAAGTAAAGTGAAATTTCTATTTATTAATTTTTTTACAATATACAATACGTCAGCCTTTTACATGTTTAAAAATATATTTCGAAGCTATAATTACAAAACAAGATATCTTTGTAATATAAAATTTAAATGCTTCTCTTCTTATATTTCAAATTGAATTATATTATTGAAAACAACATGATGATTTCAATGTGTACCTGTGTGGGAACATCAAGTTGACATTTCTGTGTACAGCAGGTGTGGCAGGATTCTCTGGTTCCGCTAACATAGCGGCACACGGAATCTCCTCAGCCAGTCTTGTGGATGCTGCACTCTCATTGTCTCTGTAAACAGAGGAAATATTAATTATTATATTTTTCAATTATTCAACACTGTTAAAATATTTTTATACAATTTATTTATTTATTCTTTACTGCACATTGATTACAAGCAATATACAGAGGACAGGACGAGTTTATTGCAGAGGCGTGATTTTTTCCAACTAACCCAAAATTAATTGCCACCTATTGGAGTAAAAACATTTAGACTGAATACGATAACGAACAAACAAACTTCTTCTTAGAAGAACAATGCAGAAAGCAGCTCCCTCCATTTAGAACAAGTTTGTACCTTAATAGAGATAAACTCGTAAATTATTACAGTAAATGAATTTAAGAAAATATAAAATAGACAAAAAATGTGCTATTTTCTCAGTTTCAATATTCTAGGATCGATAAGCTTTTGCATGTGAACCTCTCATTAGCTGTAAGAATGATTAATTTATAAATATATGTATGAAAGACTACTTTGGAAAGAAGGGGTAAAAGAATATGTGGACATTCGAGAACTACGTAGTTTAGCCATGTACACTAAATTCTCAAGAACAGATATGCATAAAGTGACAGAAATCTGAGTCTGTACGTAAGAAATTGCAATTTAAATGTGGAGGAAGCGAAAAAAGTATGCAAAGCTAGATCAATTATGTGACAGTGCTATTGTAATCTATTATTATTTTATAGCATGTTTTTTTCATTTAGGCTTCTATAGCTTCAACGCATAAACAACTAAATACATAAAATATGGCATTCCATTCTCCCTGCTTACCTCACTTGAAATATAGCAGGAGGTATATAATAAAGTATCAATATTAATAGTTCAAATTAGATGATGTAATTAGTGTTGAGTGTTTTATAACATACCTATATAAAAATTTATTACAAAATCAATAAAAGTACTAAACTTCTATACTATACTATACACTCACACCTATCCCAAGAGGAGTGGGCAGAGAGGACGGAATGCCATGTAGATCTATAATACAATTAATAACAATTAATATGAATAAACCTTAAAGCCTCCGTAGATTCCGATATGGTGTATATAAAAGGCATTTTGTATTGATGTCTTTGGCACAATGTACTCAGTTTAAAATATATTTATCACAGAATTTATCACTTAGAATGCACATAAAACATACAAAAACACACTTCAATTTATTCATTTATTTTTTCACTGTACACTTATTAGGCTATCAATCTGCAACCTTGAGATGGATGCTCCATTAAACGAAGCTAAATAAATTATCCAACATACATACATGCATTACACAGGATTAAAGGTCCCGGCAAGGAATAGATCTTCCACTTTTCTGCAAGTTTTTGAGTGTCCCGCAAAAGGCACTTGATTGAATTTCGTAAAACATTTTAAATAGGACATGCAACGTCTTCAATTGCCCGGTAACGAGCATATTGTTATCCTGTATGCTTAACTTTTTATTGCCACAAAAAAGACAACTTGCATATTTATTACAAGCGGCAAATCCTCTGGCTATGAAATTTTTAGAAATACAGTGATGGTATAAATAGAAGTTTATTATCTCTATCTGCCTACAATATCTATTTTAAATTGTTGATTCTGATTTTAATTTTTTTGACAAAGACTTAAATAAGACTTTAATTTTTTTTTTTTTTGAAAAAAATGCCTCCTTAAAATCACAAACAACTTATTAAACACTGTTTACAATACAACAGCATGAATATATAAATCAATATATTATCGATATTTCACCTGTAAAATTTAGTATTTTGTATTTGAAATACAAAAATTCAAAAGTATTTGTATTTTGTATTTAAATACTTTTTTGTAAGTATTTTGCACATCTCTGGAGGGGATTATGTTTATAAAGAAGGGGAATACAATAGAAATGAAATGGTGTAATGGTACCATGTGGTACTCTTTTTACTCTATGAACGTAATACAAAATACATTGATAAATGTTTTAGTGTTATATTTCATATATGCTATAAAATATGCACTTGTCTATTGGTTAACCTATCGCAGGAAATGTATTAATTGTAATGATATTGATTGATACCTTTGAATGGACACTTAATTATTTAAACAAGTATCCCTTAAAATAATGGTCCCACATATTTATAAAATGTTTTAAAATTATCTGTATGTAAAATTAACTGCATTTCGACTGATGAAACAATTTTAATTTTTAAAGATATTTTTAAAGAGTTTTTATTATAAATCCTAATATAACTTTCACAGTAAGCTAAAAGCTTGTGTCGTGAAATGAGAGTTTTGCCGGCATCTAGGATCAAACCATGCATCTTTTGAACATGAGACCGAGACTCTATCTCCAGGCTACCTACAAACTCTAACGACATTAAAATATGTAGTTCAGTTTATATATAAAATCCACATATTTAATTATGTAAGCTTAATTATTTTTACATAAATTAATTTACTAGATCAAAAAAAATTGGGATGTGTTTTTTTTACCAAAATTAACTGAATTTCCTAAAAAATTATATGCAAATTTATATACAAAAAAGTCTTAAAATAGGTCTCCCACCCTTTTCTGCAAGTTTTTGAGTATTCTATAAAAGTCACGTGTTCGTAAAACATTTAAAATCTTCAATTCCGAGATAAAATATGACTCCCATTCTGAATATGGTCATTTTTATATCTCCTACACACTACCTGCATGATTATTGAATTATCTTTACCGCAATGCTATAGATAATTTTTTTATTTATTGTTTGAAAAATACACTAGATCAGTGTTTCCCAAACTATGGGTCGCGAGCGAATATTGAGTGGGCCCCGAACATTAAGTAGTTCCATGACTCGCTACTAGAGAATCTGAGCATTACCAATATTTATGCTCTCTTTTCTCTAAGACAGCTATATGGTGGGTCCCAAGATTGGAAATTTTTGTTAGATGGGTCAGAGCCCAGTCAACTTTGGGAACCACTGCACTAGATTATTTATATTCTTCTTATTTCATTTTGCGGCAATGCACCCGCAATCGAGTGAATTATGTAGATTATTTATATCAACACAAATTTAATTTACACAACAAAGTAAGTTTATTTTGACACACAAGTTTATTCACAAAACAAAACAGATTTTCATGCGAAAATTAGTTCACAAAACCAAACACATTTCAATTTTAATTTATTTCACTGTATTTATACAGTTAACCACCAACACTAAGCAGAAAATGATCAATTTTCAGATTGGTTCCACAAAACCAATCATCCCCGTCGTCGCCACGTGTAACCAAACTAACAAAAAATCATCACCCCTCGAAGAGTGTGGATAGAGTAAATATTTGTGGGAATTTGACCAGATAGATATTAAATAGGTGGGTACAGAATACTAATATAAATACAAAATTATACAGGTGAATATTAGATGTTCCACCGAACCATACACTGTGGCACAAAAAATGCTTGATATCTGATTTTTACAATTATTATTTTTATTGTTATTATTTTATTGTTATAATCTCCCAGGAGCAGGCTCCAAGAACCACAGGATACAGTCTTAACTGAAGCAGAAGAAGATATTATTATTTACTGTCTAAACAATGTCACCACTCACAATGAAATTAAAAACATGTTTTTTTCTACACCCGTGGAGCACCTGGTAAAGAATTGGTCTCCACTCTTTTCCGTAAGATTTCCAGTGTCCTGTAAAAGACAGGTGTTTGAAAAAATTAAGACATTTTACATCTTAATTTCAGTGTTGAGGTTTGCCGCCCATCCTGAATGTCTTGATTTTATAAATGTCACGGAGAGGACAGCTTGCATGTTTATTATATGCAACTGATCTGCTGGCTACCCCACTTGTGGAATATGCCGTGATGGTATAGTAGTAGTAGTTTTTTTCTACTATATTGTTTTTTTTTTTATTGAGATAGATGTATTTCCTCTTACTGGGACATTACTGGGACATGTCAATCTCAATTGATTGATATGTATAAGATTGATAATGTCCTCGAAAGACAAAAAACGTCCACCTGGAGGGTAAAAAAGGTGAAACAAAATCAAAATAATCTATGACTTTTCTGTGATTTACAATTGGTATCTATTAAGTGTGTCACAGATACACAAGATTGTGTAACCAGTGGACAAACTATGTGTAATATAGGTCATACTTTTTGTACCATAAAAATAATATAGCATTCAGAATGGATGGCATCAAACCTTATCATAACTTAATGAAAAACAAATAAAAAAATTAAATTTATGGGTCAACCACTTCATGTAAAAACCTTTCATATAAATGCTTCCCCGAACTGATATAAAAGGCAGACTCATGGCGGATTGGATAATGGTCCCTAATTATAAGCATTGTCACAATAATGAAGGGTGTTATTAGGTTGCGGGTGGGTGTGGAGACGAGATAGTTTGATACAATATAGAATGTTATATTCTATAGGTACATAATATTAGTTGTAGGTATAGTAAAGTGGTCACTTGTTTTGTTAAATAGGTCAGAAATGGAAAATCCTTTTGTATAATGATACGCTTCATTGCTTCACAATATTGTGAGACAAGACATTTAGTCTACATTTACTTATTCATTTTATTTATTATTATTTTAATTCTACCATTTTCTCTTTCAGTTGGCCAAAAAGAGCACTGTTCTTCCGTCCGCAGGGGTTCCGTCGGCCCGGACGTCCCTCTTTCACAATACACCGTTCCTATGACAACGATATCAGAGCGCAGGGAATGTCGTGGAAAGAGGTGATGCAATTGGCGCAGAGACGCTCTGAATGGAGGAGGCTGGTTTCTGCCCTGTGCTCCCGAGAGGAGCGTTATGGGCGAGATGATGATGATTTTCTCTTTTAAATGATTAGTTGGAAGACACAGTGGCGGACGGATACAGATGGGGGGCGCCCCCCCCCTGCAAGGCCTATTCTGCCCTGCTAAGTAAAAACACAGTAATTACCAAACACATATGTGTCAGAATCGCAGACCAAGTTTAAAACTACCTTTTGTGTGTATTTTTTCAAGTATTAAAAAGACATACCACAGTCCTCACAAATATCTAAGATATTCAATAATTTTTGAAATATGCTTCCTTTCAAGCTTATTTACAATAGATATTTGTGACGATTGTGGAAAGTTTATTTTTTGATACTTGAAAAAATACACACAAAAAAAGTAGTCTTAAACTTGTTCTGCGATTCTGACACATATGTGTTTGGTAATTACTGTGTTTTTACTTAGCAGGGCAGTATTGATGTGGCTTTGTATGTGACTTGATAATTTTTTATTATGATAAAAGGAAAGGTAGCTCAAGATATCTTTTGCGCCCCCCCTTTTACAGGACACTCAAAAACTTAGGGAAAAAAGTGGGAGACCAGCTCTTTATCGGGTGTTCCATGACTTAATAATACACAAAATAATGTTACAGAAAAGCTGTTAGTTGTTTACCCCTGATGCAAGCAGGAAAGCTCTTATGAAATTAAATATTTCAAGGGTGTGTTCTAACCAGTGTAGTCCAGTATAGTGACGAGGGTGTGACCAACTAACTACCCCTCTGTGTATACACACATATACATACAGATAATAATTATAAAAAGGATCTAATATATACGCATGAGACATATATAGTCTCTCTTCTGACTAACAGTCATATCTGCCTAAATGTAAATTGTTCAGGAGTGTTTTTTGTGTTTTGCCGTGCATATTTTCGTCTCTCCTAGTTATGTGATACAGTGTAAATATATTACATTATTTTATTTGTACCTATTCTTATATATCTCAGAATCATTTTTGTGATGAAATTTTGAGGAATTAGTGGATACAACACATTTCATTTGGAATAATTCGTAAATACGACAACAAATCAGAAAGCTATTCCAGGATAACGGTAACAGTTATAGGTGTGATCTTCAGTGAGAACATGCAGGGCACATATAAATACACATTGGTGATCATAACTCGATTTCGCCAAAAATGTCAGATACGACAGTTAGTCAGAAGAGGGACGATAAAACACATCCTAGTATTAATGTTTTATACATCATATATACATATCATTTCAAAGGCAGATATACCTGATATCAGAACACAATATATAAAGTACAGTAAAACCTTGATATAACAGACTATTTGGGGGGAGAAATTCAGTGATAAGGTTTGCCACCTGTCCTGAATCTTTAAATTTTTTGTTGGCACAGAGCAGTGGCGGATACATATGAGGCAGGCGCGTGCCTTCCATACATGCAAATATGCAACGCATGCCCTAAAATAAATAAATAGATCTTAAAAATGTCATACTTTAGTAGTTAGTTAGAAATTCATAAATAATCTTAAAAAGATATTCTACACTATTATATTACACAATTTTTAAGATTATACATTTATTGTAGGGCATGCTTTGCATATTTGCATGTATGGAAGGCACGCCGCTGATATGAGGGTGCCCCCCCCCCCTTGCCTATTGACATGATTATTTTTTTATTACAATAAAAGTAAAGGTAGCTCAAGATATCTTTAGCGCCCCCCCCCTCGAGTTTTTTTTTTCTCAATCCGCCACTGGCAAAGAGAGGACAGCTTGCTTTTTTATTATTTAGAATATTTTTTCTATTGAAATCGACTGAGATCTGGTGTAGGAAACTGCCGCGACAATAGAGAACGATGGGGCTTCCTACAGGACGAATCCGGAGCATGTGACTGTGGTGCAGCACAGACCATGCCACACTTGTTGGAATGTCCATTGTGCCCTGTCACTTGCACTATGGAGGATATTTTTGACGCATCTCCACCTGCTGTGCGTTTTGCGCAGTACTGAAGATCGGTTTGATGGGTTTTTTCTCTGGGTTTCGACACGATAAATAAATAATAATTTATGGATAATACAAAATATGAGTGAATATGCCATTAAAAATAATATAATAAGGACTACAACGCTATGTCCATAAATCACTTTGGACAAAATTAGACATAGAGTAGTTTCACTCCCACCTACAGAAACAGTAACATGAAAAATGTTTTCAGACAATAATAATAATAATAATAATGCAAATATTTTATTTATCTCATTGTTTTAAAATTTATGAAAGACCTGACTTGTATTAATTTGCAAAATAAATAAATAAATAAACACATCATACATAATACAGATGTTGTTAGGCAACAATAAATCAAGCCTGACATTGAAAATAATGAGTTAAATCATAAATCAAAAAGTGGATCAGTAAATATGTAAGTGCCTCAAGGGGATATTGAATGGTAGGCAGTATGATGAGCATGTAAAAAATGATACTGTGCACCATATTATTAAACATTCTCTATATTCATCGCAGGCGTGTGCCTTCCATACATGCAAATATGCAACGCATGCCCTAAAATAAATGTAAAATCTTAAAAATTGTGTAATATAGTAGTGTAGAATATCATTTTAAGATTATTTATGAATTAGTAAGAATATTCATTTCCGGGCTTAGTGGCCGTGGTCTGTAGGGTAGTCTGTGACCCAACGTTTCACCCACAACTGTGGCGGGCATCTTAATTTGCATCGGGCATGAAATGAATATTCTTACTAGTGACGCCGGCCGTGAAAGCCTAAGATCATATTTATGAATTTCTAACTACAGTTGTATTTAATTTTTAAGATTTATTTATTTATTTTAGGGCATGCGTTGTATATTTGCATGTATGGAAAGGACGCGCCTGATTCATCGGGAGAAGGAGCAAACACTAAATCACGACTGTTTTTATGAAATATATAACCTTTTATTCGACATTTACAATATTACAGACAACTCTAGGTAAACGATAAAACCTTACGCACATTCATATAACCAACTCTCCTCCTTTACACGAGACTTGAGTCTATGAGGAGGATGTTTAGATTTAAGTTTTATCAAATAGTCTATGTATTGTCATGTTTGTATAATTATTGTTAAATATAATTTAAAAAAATAAAAAAAAAAAAACTATACCAACGACTAGGTAACGACTGCCGACTCATTTCGCTCGGCCATTCTCAAACCATCCAAACACTCTCTCTCTCTCTTACACACAGCTATCATCGCATCTTTCATTCTCTTTCATACCCAAACTGTCTTCTTTCATAGAAATATCTAACAATATTATTTAACAAAGATCTGTAGTCTGTGTAATTTAGCAGAGAAGATGGTCTTAGCTGGATCTTGTTTTATTGAGAATGTCCAATCATAGTTGACTAAAAAAGCAGTGTTCTTCCGTTTTACAATGTCCTGGATATCCTTCTTTCACAGCATACCATTCCTATGACATCAGAGTGTTAGGAATGTCATGGCAAAAGGTGACTCATTTGGCGCAAAGACTCTTTGAATGTAGGAGATCGGTTTCTGCTCTGAGCCCCCAAGAGGAGTATTATTGGGTGAATGGGTTGATCAAGATCGTAATTAGAACTTAAAAGTGATATTATTGCTTTGCTAAAGTAAAATAATTGATGAATTAAAGTTAACTATAACCAATCCACTGTAATAAATAGTACTTATAATTATGTTGTTTTATTATAAACTACACAACTGTTGTTGTTATGTGCAAGCGAAAAAACCTTGTCCTACAAAATCAAATTTTATAATACAGACTAAACAAATACGAAACTATATTTTTTGTTAAGAAAATCCACCTAAGTTCTGTATGTGCAAGTAAAAAACCTCATCTCAATCAAATAGTAATCAAATTACTGATTGAGTTGACATTTATTTAATGAAACTACATATAAACTTATGAAAAAAAAAAACACAAATAGGTGCTTTACGCTCTGCTACTTTTTTTGAGTTTGACAATGACTTTGTAAGTCGAAACCAAGTCTATTTAAAAAAATTATGTTTCTTTACATAAATAAAAATAAATAAATTTTTCCAAAAAAAATTTGTTGGGCATATTTCGTTCCTACTGTAAAATTTCAAACATCCTGGCTGGAAAAAACTAGGAAATGGACAATAATTCCGAGAGTGTGAAAGAGCTTTTCTGTCTGGCACTGGACGGAGAGTCCTAGGCCTGAGTGACAACTTACATTGAGAGAACTTGACATTGGCACTACAAAAAGAACTATCTCAATTTGATGTTGTAGTGGCTTGAAACATTGTTACCTATCACACTGTTAATATTGAAACACCTGCCAAAAAACCGTTCATTGGCCTGTGAAATAAGATTATATCAGTATACATATAGCATGTAGGACTATACAATAAGAAATAATGTCTTAAACTCATAGTAATAAGGTCTAAATTAATGTGAATAGTTGTTCAGCATTGATAACAATAATAATAATAATAATAAACAGTTGGACTATTGTGTTTTAATTTAAAACAGGAAGCACATACAGTAGCAAAATGTTGATAATACAATAATATATAATATAATATATACACATGTACTGAGCTATTCCCAAAATAGGATAATATTAATCTTTTATTGTAGGTACTAACACGACAACGGTACAAACACATCTGTATGCCGGAGTGAAACTACACTATCTCAACAGACGCCATTTTTCAGTATGGCCGTTTTTTCAGCAAAACTATTTTTGCTTTGCACATGTTAGTTAACACAATATTACTCTTATATTGTGAATGATTAGTATTAAACATATTTCTCACTTTTTTGAACAATTTCACAATATTGCATTAAAATGGTATTATTTTGCTTTAACCTCTTCAGACCTGGTGTCCATTCCAATGGACATAGATTTGAGTAATATTTTGCTTTTACCTCTTCAGACCTGGTGTCCATTCCAATGGACATAGATTTGAGTAATATTTTTTACACTCCCGTCTATTGCTTTTTTCTAATATTAATATTGAAAATTATTGGTATGAAGTCTATTTTATCGACATATTTTTTTTTGCGCCAAAGTTAACTATATTTTTTACTTAATTATTTGTCAGCGAGTCTACGCAAAGTGTCACTGCCAGGTTTTAGGTTGAGAAAATTAAAGATATATTTACATAGTTTGTGTTTAATTTTACTGGAATTTTTTTGTAAAGGTAAATATATTCTTAATTTTATGTTAATCAATTAATATATATCAAATAAAGTTAAATTAACATTTCAGAAACCTCATTTTTATTTACTGTCCATCCCAATGAACATATTTATTTTCGCAAATTTAGAAATAAAAAAAAAACAAATTATCTGAAACTTGTTATTTAGAAGCCAAACGACAAGATTTTAAAACAAAAGAATTTTTTCGACTCACACAATTGATTCAGGTCTGACCGAGGTTAACTAAAATTTGATATATTTTTTTTATTTATGGATATTTCTAAGTATAACTCGTTTTCAAGACAGATGAATATGTCATATAAAAGAGCATAACAAGGACTACAAAACTATGTTTATAAGGCACTACAGCCAACATTTGACATGGTGTAGTTTCGCTCCCACATACAGATATATACAGTGCACTAAACACATATTATACATCTCTTCATTCTCCTTTCTCTAACTATTATTAATTCTATTTATACACAAGCGATCCATTACAAATTGAAACTCTTGACACCTATAATTTAAGTCATGTGATAAGTGAGACACAGAGGAATTGGGAATGTTACCTAGGATTAAAGAGTACTCTTAACCAAGCCTTGAGTCGATTCATAAGCGTCCAAACTCTGTATCATGCACTCCTAAAGGAAGTTCTACCTAAAACATACCTACCTAGTTAATACCTATTCAAATAGGTTGACTGTCTGTGAGTAGGATTAACTGGAATGATTAATCTAGAGTGGTTCAAAATATGTTAAACATCTACACTTCTTATTAAGTAATATCCAGTCTCCGACATCCAATTGTGTCAAAAATTAAATAAAGATAGTGTAATTGGGGAATGTATAAGTGTATTAACCATTTCTCCAATTTGCCGGCAATAAGCCAACTATAATAAATGCTGATTATGTCATATAGACTACAACAGACAGACATATTATTGAAAGAATAATCAGCATTAAAGTAAAGTATGTTGTTGAAAATTTGGAAAACTCATATCTTCCCGGATAATGACTATGTCATAATCTTTTTTATTGTAATTTGGCTTTCAAATTATTTTGATAATATTGCAACGTAGCGGTAAATATGGCCTAATACATTTAACTTTGTATTCTCAATGTATTTAAAACCATGAATGTATGATAAAGAATAAAATATGTATCAATTATTAAATAATTATAATAATTGGTTTAGTTGGAAGAATTTGCACCTCTGCGACAAACTCACCCTCTGTATATTGATTGTATTTTATTTTTATGTAAATTTGCTTGTAATCAATTTAAGTTAAAGAATAAATAAATAACTAAACAATAATCATAAAAATAATAATGACTGGGGTAGTAACAGGGAGATGTAGAAGGAAACGAGTACCAATAAAGCGGAGCGATCAAATTGTGGAAGTCACACAGAATACATTGTACAGGATTCTGCACATAGCAGACTATTGCTCAAGGTGGAGAAGGATGGTCGATGGAATGAGGCATGATTGTCACGATCTTCAAAATCGAGGGACCGACGAACATTACGAGATGATGATTTAACAATTGAGCAGACTCAAGGATAAGTATGATAAAAAGTATAAATAAGTTGCGATGGTTTGGACCCAAAAATAATCTAGGTTTTACTCATAAAAGTAAAATGAGTTGAGATGTATAGGACATGTAGAGTGAATGGATGACAAAGAAAGTTTTAATATCTAAAAGAAGGGGTGTAAGCAAAAGCAGTTTCCCGCACTCTTGAGATGAATGCTCCATTAAACGGTGCAGATTAAATCATCCAACATACATACAAACATTTGAGATATATGAAACTTAAAAAAGATATAGTAAATATGAGGTATTTTGTGTCATATAATTTTAAAATATCGGCTATAACTAATAGATACTAAAAAGCTTTTAATACATATTTGTAGTGAGGTGGTAATAAAGTGTAGAAACATGTTCAGTTTAGTGGAGCACACCAGGGAAGCATAACATTCTGAGAGACATGGTTAGGTATATATCATACAGAATAATTACACATCTATATGTAGTCAGATGGAAACTACACTAAGTCAAGAAATTTCATTTTTCAGTCGCTCAAAGTTATTTCAAAATAATTACATTTAGAGAAGTTTTTTTACTACAATTCACCAATGTACAAGGTTACATTGAGTGAATTCGTCGGTCGCCTGGAGGCAGAGTCTCGGCCTTGTGAACAGGGGGTCCGTGGTTCGATCCCAGGTGCCGACAAACTCCCCTTTCACGACACAAGCTTTTAGCTTACTATGAAAGGTGTATAAGGTTGTATTTGGATTTATAACAAAAACCCAGATATATCTTTTTACAAAAAAAAACGTGTGGAAATTTAACACATCAAATGTGGTACCAAAGTGGTTTGGACACGTGTAGCGAATGCACAATGAAAGGATCACAAGGATAACAAAGGGGGTGTATTAATCTGAAAAGAGGGGATCAGGTAATCATAGAAGTGGCTTGATCAATTGGGTCAAATATCAAGGACAGCTTTTTCTAAGTAAGAGAAATCGGCATGCATGTATGAGAAACCGGATGAATGTAGAGGAAGCAAAAGAAGTATGTAAGGATAGATTTATATGGCGTTCCATTCTTTCTGCCTACCCCCATCCGAGACACGGCGTGAGAGTATAGATAGATAGATAGAACATCATATAAGACTTAGACAATATCATCTTGTTTGTTAATTTCCCAGACAGATCTTGAATGCAATTCATCTTTTTCACGAAGTTTGTTTTGCGTATTCCATGTCACCCGGTAGCTTAATTGGACAAGTACATCTCATGAAAAGGATTGGTTGGAGGTTGAAACCTCGTCTAGGGAACTGGCAAATAAAGTGATGTTATCTCTTTTAAACTTAACATGATTGTTTTATGTGTAAAATTTACATTTCTAACCCCATACAATGGTTTATTGTAAAGACATCTTTGCAAAGTAATATAACAAAACATTCCTTACCTCTCGGTATTCATTTCCATAGAGATGTTGTCCTTATAGATACTGGCTAGTGACATTGCCTGCAAATCTTCTTTACGTGTCTTAGCATCCACAACATCCTCTGCCTCCTCTTCTGTTTCATCTTCAGTGTCAATCTAATCAAAAACAAATAACAAAAATTACAACTCGATCATAAAAACAAAATTATGGTACAGATAATATTACAGACTTATTGCTGCTAATGATAAATCGCTACTTTAACGCCGAACTATCCCAAGTATTTTAGGGTGATTTTTCGAAGTAGGAGTTTAACGTTTTGTTTTTTTAATAAAAATATCAAAAATATCTAAAGTAAATTTTGACATGCATTATTTATTATATACGAATCTAACTACTCTCATTCATAAAATTATCTCGTATCTGTAATTATGATTTCTTATTTTTTAACACTCAAGTCAGTTTGAGTCAAATTTTAACTTAGGATAGTTCTGTATTAAGGTAATGAAATCTTCGAAAGATAGTAAATAAGTTTTTACTTTTCTTAGTATTGATATTGGGATTTTTTCCAGATAAGGTGAATGTATCTAAACATTGATTATTTGGAATTATTTTTATGTAAATATCTGGTAATATATCTGAAAAATAAGAATCCGGCGAAATTTAGTAAGCACAAAATTAATTATTTACATTTTTCATATGCGTTTGGCATGCCACAAGTATAATTAAATTTTTACATTTGACTGATTTAAAGGTTTGGTTAGAGTTACATACATAGTCTGGTTTTATTTAATGCACATTTATTGACAATATTTCATTACCATATAATTTCTTGGGTGAAATTTTTTTACGTGAAGAAAAGTTTTTTACCTAAGAAGAAAATTCATAAATTTAATTTTGATGCGTTTGAAAAAATATTTTGACTTCTTTGATTTCATGCTAATCATATTCCACTGTATTCAAAGATCAAATATATGAAGAATTATAAATGTTTGTCTTTTACAGAATATTAGAAAACTTTTACAGCAAAAATAAATGTTTAGAATATTTAATTTTTTTTTATTGTTTTACCGGATTTGGACACAACATGCAGATGATAAAGTATTGTAGTTATTGTTCCAGCGCCATTTATACTGGAGATCTTGATCCATGTGAGATCTGAAATATGGTTTGCATCAACTGTTTCTTGATTGGTGGATCTTACATTGTGACAGTAAGAATGATGGAATTGGATAACGTTGTCCATGGACACCGAAAGTGATCACTAGAACCAGCCTAGAGCCAATTCTTAAGCGTTGGGACGCCGTTCTCACTTATTCCGATTGGATTTTGCACAATGTTAAATTGTGTAAACATGGTTCTCCGATCTAAATAAATACATGTTTACCTGTACAGCATGTGAATTTCTCACAGCATCCCTAATCATCATAAGACTCTCTACAGCGCCAGAAGTTCTGTGAGGTGCCCTGAGAGGAGTACCAGCCAGACTGCTACTCCTGAGGAAGGCTTGTGTCTCTCTCACAACCTCATCTTCTACAGTACTCTCCTGTAACGGAGACGCCTCCTCCAGTGACGGGTCTCCGTCAGACATTCTTACAACTTAACTCCACATTACAGCTATAACAAAACAAAATCATTGTATTAAAAAAAATTACATTATAGAAAAAATTATTTATTTTCTTCTTTTTGCACATCATCATTATTTATTTATTTTATTCTTCTTGCACATCATCATTCATATAACAGTGTCAACAAAACAATACAAAATTTAAAATACTAGGACGATATGCAGTGGCGAAATTATCACTATGAAGTGATTTCTTCCATCTAACCACAATACAGTGACATATATACCTATTCAAAACAATTTTTTTTAAAAAACTAAAAACAATTAAAGATTATTAACCATGGAGGGCAATAGTAAACAGATACACTTTATAAACACAAGACCTCCGGTTTCATACTAGGTCAAGATATTGAGACATGGCACAAAAAAAACAAGAAACGCTAACTAACCACTCATTATGAGGATGACCAATGACTTCTCAATGTTCTCTCGGAGTTCCAGAAGTACACTGCATCTTATTGTGTGCAAGATATATATCTAGTTACACCATTGATGAGATAAAATATAAAGAAAAACTGTTGCTTTTGTGTAATTTAGAATCAAAAATTTGCAATGTCATAAACAATAACAAACCTAAACAAAGCATTGTTTTAATGTCACACTAAAAACATTTACAAAAAATTACTCAAATATACAAATTAATCGTGAAATGCACTAAAGAGATAATGCTCCAAACATTCTTCTGTAAAATAACACAGCTCACTGTCATCACAATGCTTAAAAATACACTTTTTATAATAACTGATGTACATAATACTTCATCCTCACAATATGGAATGAATATTTTATTTGTTGATATAATTCCTTGAGTATTTTGAGAAATAAATTAATAAATATGTGGAAATATATTATTAGAATAAAAGTTCAAAGACCTTTCATGAATCACATTTGCGAATTGATATGAAAATATATCTTAAATGCAATTTATGAGACTAAAAACTCGAGTCTTGAAAACAGTCACTTTTGTTCGTCACAAAAACAGTAAAAATAAAATTCAATGCCAAAATAATTCAATACCATTATTATTGTGAGCGCATTCCCATTTAAATATTGAAACAAAATGAATATCTATAATTTTTTTGAGAATATATGATTATAAATTATAAAATCGGAAGTTGAGATGAACTTGAGATGACTTGAATATACTGTGTGAAAACTTTATAAAAATTCCTAAGATTAAGCTATCGAAGTATCAATATTAGATTATGTAAATATTTAAAACAATTAACACTTTACTTCTTCGTTTTATAAAAATGTTTACTTACGTATTAAGAGGAAAACAGCGAAAAAAATGTAATAAAGGTTAGAAACAGATGAAAGATGTAATGATCTACTCTAAACAAAATATCACGACTACTTATGAAAGCAGTACAAAATTAACTACAAAAAGTCACGTACAAAATAGCGATTGTAGCGCTAGGAAAATGTCAAGATCATTTTGTAAATTTTTACAACTTTGACAGATCTTTTTTATCGCGCGGGTAATACAAATTTATTACTAAATATTTATTTAGCCACGATAATATTTAGTATATTCATACTGAAAGTGTTTATTTTTAATCACTGAATCTATTGAGAATAATACACATTTGTTTTATTCCACGAAACAAGTTGTAAGCATCCGATGTATCTAATCTAAAAATAAATTTACTAGTAAACTGAATCAAAATAAAAACGTAAGAGGCAACTTAATCAAAATGTAAAAATACATTGTATTGATAGTTCCTACTTTCTATATAAATACTAATGTATTTTTTTGTATGGTTAGTTGTAAAGTTGAGTCAATTTCATTATTTTCTATTGAAACTGTCTAGAGATGTTATGTAGATTTTCTTTTTCGTGCAAAATGAAGTAAATTAAATTAATTTCTCCATAAATTTGTAATGGGATTAAAATTAAAATAATGAAATCACAGAGTGTTGGGAAAATTATAAAAAAATACGTATTCATCATAAATATTATTCTTGATCCTTGAAACACTTCATGTTGTATTTTGGGTACCATGTGATATCACTTTCTTAAATTTTACACCATGTCTGCTGTAGTAAGTGCAGATTTCAAGCCTTAGCCAAATGATTTATTGATTCCTTTAATAATTAATAAAAAGAATGTGAATACAGCGTAATTCAGTCATCATCAGATGCTCTACAGCCCGATATTAGCCTCCTCCAACATTTGCCTCCATCTCCTTCTATCCTGGCAAGTACTTCACCAATCCCTGATCAACCAATCTTACAACATCTTACATAAACCAACCAACAATTTACAATGGCCAGGTCAACAAAATGGCTAGAACAACGAACTGGCCATTTTCTTGTGCGCATCGATGTTCTGCAATAGGCAATTAACCTATCACACAAATCAATTCCTCCCATGGCAGAGTTATACATTTTAATAACAGCTGGTTGGTCTACATCTATTTTCCTTTTCGCCCCCTTATCCCATCTTTTACATTGTCCAGCAGGTGAACTTCCAACACACATGGAAAGCGTAGTTACAGATTTTGTGTCCTTCCACTTCAATACACACACTTTGTCATCTTGCCGTACCCATTCGTCCCAGTCACCACGTTGCAATTCTTTATCACTTTTAAAAAAAAATTGTACATCTCCAATTCGGTTGACCATAACTGTGCCAACCAAATAAATTTCATTTTTTTTTTAAATTTTCCAATTTGAGACTAGTAAAAAATCGGTCCGGATATAAAATTGTTTCATTAGAAACAGTACGACACATCATTTTTACTTTTGCTGCACCAAGTCCAAGCTCCTTCATATCTTGTACTTTTACTGTATTGGATCCTGTGTAAATCTGGAAATCCCATACTAAACCATCAGTAGCGACAAGAACAAATTTTTTTAAACCCAGTGGATTTGGTTTAGATGGAACGTATTGCCTCTGCTCACATTGACCTAAAGAATGTTACCTCAAAATTGTCATTTTATTATATTTACTAGTATTTTGTGTTATCTAGAATGAAAAAATCACTATTAACTAATTTGTTTTCTATAAACACTTTTGGATTTAAACTTTTTCCATAATTAGATTAATTTAGTAACACTAATTAATCATTAAATATTAAATCATAATTGTAAAGGCATGTCTATTCACATCATATTTCACTAAAAATAATAAATAAATCATAATAAAACAAAAACTTACCGCTAACGTAACGACTCGAGGCAGCCATTTTGAAAAAAAATCCCAACACACTGATAAGAATGATTGTTTTAACGATATGAGAGCTCTAATGCTGCACTCTGTGGGCATATACCGTAACTAGGATATCTTCTTATTGATACAAACAAGAAACATTACGCAAAAATCGATAGATGAGCTTATATTTTGATTTTTTGTGAAGGTACACATATGTGTACCCAGGGTCTTAAGAGGCTAAAGTAATCATTCTTGTCAATTTTACTCAATATAATAGCCTATCTCAAGTAAAGGTCATTGATTTATAAGGAATAACTCTTGACTGGCATCAAGTTGGAATAATGTTAATCTCTGTTTATAAGTGAGGTATTACTTAATGGTGGGAATAGCAGTTATTCTTTGTTTATGAATAATAAGGCTGTTACTATATATATTGGGATGATGGATGGAAGATGGCACCTGTAGATTTTGCGAAGAAGAGGCCGAGACTCCTCGTCATCTCTTGGCGGACTGCAATGCTGTGGGATTCGCAAGAATCAAAACCCTAGGCAGGCACTGGGTAGAAGTGGAGTCTCTCCACACCTTGGACCCCCTCAGGATTCTGGACTTCATAAGATGTCTGGGGCTTGAGGGGTCGCTTTGACTGGTAACACTGGGAAAGCTAAGTAGGGGGAGTACAATAGATCTTATAGGTCGCGGTGCATACCATACCCCATAATATAAATAAATAAATATATATTGGGATAAGGGTTGCCATTTGTACTTAATAATAAAATACTGTACGTTATTTCTGGTAATTATACTCTATACATGAGAACAATAAAATTAACGAAAATAATTTTATTTCCTATGATAAGATTTCTTTGGGACTTTGAAAAGTTTAGTCGTAAGTATTTTTCGTTAAACGAAATTCATCGATTGGTGCTGAATCGATGTCGCCACTCGCCAGCGCCACATCACTTAAGCACTCGTTTTAAACAATTTTTGAACTTTGAGAAGGAAAGTGAGAAGTGGCAACTCTAATTGGAATACACATGTGAGTAAGAGAATAAAACAATTTATAAAAAACAATAAATAATTTTATTGTATAAACCTATTAACATACATTTACATACTATAATATCAATAAACAAATAAAGCTGTAGCTATGACAAGGGCCTATCAGCTAAAATGGTGTTTTGATAAACGTCTACTTAAAGTTTTCAATTGAGTCTCCTTCAATATTATTTACATAATATGACCAGAATGTTAATATTTTCTATTTCAATAAAGATATACAAAATACAAATTTCTAATGACAGATAATAACTTTTCAAATGTTTTGTGATAAACACTGTGGAATTAAATATTTATTATTATTTATGGAAAATAAAAGAATTGTTACTGTTGATGGAACAAGTAGTTCCGAAAACGTTATAACTAAATACAGTTACTTGAGTGGAAAATACAGTGTTTCTTTTATTTTACATAAATTAATTTAAATTATAGATTAAAAACATTTTCAAATAACAGTTAAATTGAAACCCAACAAATTAAATATGATTTTTGAAACGAAAATAAGGGATATTTGTGTAAAGATATTTTAATCAACATCTCTAGATGAAATTTTGCATAGCCATAGACAATACTCAGGAGAATTAATTTTTGCATTCTTCAAAAAACAGGCCCATAAATCCTTGCTCTAGCTGGAGCCTCAATTAGTAAAAAAAACTTAAATAACTTAACTTTCAACAGATAAAACGACTGAATACTGGCTACCAAAGCTGGGTACTTTTGATAAAAAATTAAACTCGATTAATCATTATTCTTTCAACCCCTCTGCAGCCCTCAGTCTTCCCTTTCACGACTAGTTGTACATCATTTATTCTAAACTAAAAATTACCTCTACTGTTAAATTATAAATTAGGCATGTATTAAATTTTCGTAATACGCTCCTCAATTATGAGTTACATAATTATAGGTAATTTTAGTCAAGCCAATAGTTATACATAATTTTAGTCAAGCCAATAGTTATACATAATTTTAGTCAAGCCAATAGTTATACATAATTTTAGTCAAGCCAATAGTTATACATAATTTTAGTCAAGCCAATAGTTATACATAATTTTAGTCAAGCCAATAGTTATACATAATTTGAACAGATAATTAAAACTATAAGGCACAATAGTTACAACTTCTAATAATATATTTATAACATAATAACAAAAATGGGAATGTAGTATCATTAATTGCTTGCAATATCATTCAATGATGTCAAACATACCAAAAACATTACTGAGGGATTACTCATTTATACATTATTTAACGTCGATTAAAGAAATTTTATGTAAAAACACATTTGTATTGATAGAATTAAAATAGATTTGAGATTAAACACTGTATTACTTTCACTATGAATAATATTTGACTCAAGAGGCCTTTCGGGTAGACACCCATCATCAGTGAGTTTTTATTAGAAACAGGACTCTGTTTCTAAGTCAAATATTATTCATAGTGAAAGTAATACAGTGTTCTATTATAAACTAATTTTAATTTGAACTTTCACAAAGTTATTCCAAGTACTATACAATCATTACATCTGTATTGAATATTATCAATATACAGAGGGCAAGATTATCGCAAAGATCCGATTTTTTCGAACTAATCCATTTAATATAATAGTCTTTATAACAAGTAAGAGTATTTTATTAATATTTAACCCATTCGCATCGGTATTCATAGTATATATCATGTAGCATTTTCTTACCGTTGGCCTGATATATAACTACTTAATTATATGGGATACAAAATATACCATATTCTGTGGTACATTTCGCCTTTAATAGAACAGTAAGGAAAGTGTTGAAGGATGATTTCCTTGTTAATCATATACTTTTGTTGTCTATGACTACTTACCACTTATGTACCACGCTGTTGTCTATGTTTTCTTTTTATAATAAACCTATCATCTTGACTACATGCATGTCGCACGCTTTTTACTTTAAAACCCCCTGCTAATAATACCAACAGAAAGAACAGTTAAATATAAATTTCAATACATGCTGCATGTCGTTATATATCAATAAAATTAAATGTATTGATAATTATGCTTGCTTATTATTTCTTTGGTTCTTTTTTTAGTAATTATTGTAAATATTTGTTAATTACATTTGGTTTGTCTGTGATTGCATTTTACGCATCAAACACATAAATGCAGCATAAAATATTCCCTCATGACGCTTTTGTTCAGCTGATCGAAGCGCCTACTTATGAAGTAAAAAAATTTGCTTAAAAGAGTGGATAAATAGAAGCTCCCTGACTCCTGAGATATCCAGATATGGGAGGGAGAATCCAAAGTCAATTAAATAAAATAAAATAGAATCTAATAACTATCTGGCCAAATATTGTGCGCTACCATTTAGTATCTGGTATTCGGACATAAATAGCCAATATTCGGTATTTGGACAAATATCATGTCACAAAATTCAGTACCTAACAAAACATTATACGTTGCTATCCAGTACTCTCAAATATAAAACTAATATTCGGTATTTGTCCGAATATTGTGCTATTATAATCCATTTTGTATCCTACCATCTTGTATCTAGCCAAATATTGTATGCTATGATCTGATATTTGGCCAAATATTCTACTCATATTCTGTACCTGCCTGCCTGTACTAACAGGTATATGGCCAAATAACGTACGTTATTATCTGGTATCTGTTCACAAATAAATTGTACCCTACACTCCGGTATTTGGCCAAATATTGTGCTAATATATGTTTTACAAACACATATTATGCTGCAATTACGTATTCGGGGAAAATATTGTATATTCGGTAGAACAATACCAGATAATCATCCGATATCCGAATCGTCTCTACTACAAACTAATAATACTAAACATGGCACCAGTAAAGAGTTTTGTAAAGATAAGATAAAAAGTTTTTTATCAGTGTAGACAGGCAGCCCCCTCCTCGCTCTCCTCCAAAAGTTCCTCTTTCAAGTTAAGCACCTCCTGTATCAGCTGTCTGTTGTTCTCATGCAGTTTGGCTATTGTCTCTTTGTATTTCCTCTCCCTGACTCTGTACTCTTCGATGCAAGAGTTTCTTGCGTCCGTCTGCGTGGTGAATATACCTGAAATGATAAAATTACTTTTGTAGAACCAAACTAATCCAGATTCATAACTACAATCTGATATTTCAATGTGTCTTGGGGTGAATATCATTCTGAAGTCCACCTTAACTCCCAGTTTTTTATACCCAGCACACTTAAACAGTATCACAAACATTTTATATTGTAACACACAGGATATAAGATATGTACTACACTTTATGAATATTTATTATTTTTATTATTCAAATTAAAATGCTGATCTATTCAATATTGATAATTATAATAATACTCAGATGTAATACCTAGTTGGTGTCACTGAGACCCATTGCATTTTGGTGTAAATAGGTTGAAGTTATCAAAGAAAATAGAATAAATATTTATTATTATTGTTTAATGTTACTGTTGAGTAAGACTAACGCACGGCCGGTTTCACGGACTCCGAGTTTGCATCATCAGGTGCTGATTTATACTATGCATAGATCGTATTCGTTTCCTGACCAGGGCAAAGAGAAGAATGACCTTTTTCAAATAGTCCTGGGTCTGGGTATAAGTGTATTGTCATGTGAGTACCCATAATACAAGATTCATAGCTTAATTTGGGACAAGCTCGATTTGTGTGAATTGACTATGTATGTTATGTTATAAAAGATGAAATCAATCATGTTAAGGTGAGTTTCATAATAATACTCACTCTAAGGACATATTTAAATCTCGAACCTAACGTAAAAAAATGAGTATAGACAATCAGAAAACTTATTTTTAACTGACCAGCATGGAATCTGTCTCTCAACTTAGAATTCTCTCTCTCAGCCTTCTTCAGTTGCGTAATGAGTTCGTGCTCCCTGCTGAGGAGTTGTGTCTTGGATCTCTTGGCATCCAGTTCAGCCTTGGAAACATTCCTGGAGCTGGTGTCCATCTTGATAATCAATTGTCTTTTTTCTTCCTCCACTTGCTTCAGCTTCTCGTCTAATTTTTTCAATTCGCGTTTCTGTTTGTCAGTGACATTCTAAAAATGTAAATTAATAAGAATCTGTGTTATATCTATAAAAGATTCGGTTGCCATTTGACAACTTATTTTGCCAACTATTGTTCAATTTATTCTTGTTAAATAAATCATTTAATATATCTTTTTGTTATCCGGTATTTAATATCTAATATTTGGCCAAATATTGTTCTACTATCTGGTATCCAACTATATTTTATACTGATGGAAGAAATCACTAATATAGTGATAATCTCGCCACTGCATATCACATTTTTTTAATGAAAATTCATTTGCTGATTTCCTTATGTAAATAATGATGTGCAAAAAGAATAAAATATGCAAATATCTGGTATCTTGGCATTTATCAGCTTACATTTGGCCTCCTTTGTTCAATAAGTGTTTTTTTTTTATTTTATATCTTATTTTATAATGTTAACAAACCAATATATCTTACTTTATAAGGAAATGTCATATCTATGATAAATGAGAAACTCTCTGAATTAGTTTTGAATGAGTCACGTTCTGTGAATATTCAATGAATTAATTATGATAACATTTTAAACTTGCACAAATCGTGATTTCTAAAAAGTTATACTTACATTTAAAAATGCATTATTCTGTCTCAGTGCATAGTTTCTGTCTTTGAGTTTCTGTGTGTTGCTTGTGAGGTCTTTGTGAAGATGCAGTAGTTCCCATACAGCGTTCACCAGATTCACCAGTGTACCTCGCATTCTATCAGACTCCAGATCCTCGTATGGATTGAATAGATATTTGACACAATACAAAGACATTTCCTAAACAACAAAAAGAAGATAAAAAATCATTACTAATTATACAAAAGATTAAGATAAATTAATTCTCCAACTTTGACCCCTTCAAAACCCTGAACATTGTAACATGTTCAGGAGTGTAGATTGCTTTCCCTGGACGGTGCCGAAGGGCAATTTAGAGGGAGTATAATACATACAATACATATCTTATACAGGTTGCAAGGATAAATGAAACTGTTTTTTAACAGCCATTCATACAAAGTACATGTATATTTAGATCTGTATAATGTTAATCCTGATAGAATGAAAAAATCTTACTATCAATTTTTTTCTATGATGCTACTTCAGAAGTCGGTTAACTTTTTTAACATTACCCCGAAATATTTTTGAGTATGTCTGTCCATATTACCCCCTCATTTTTAATGTTTTGTAACACATTTATAAAATAAGTCAATAAGAAATATTTCCTTATTACCCCATTTGGGGTAATTTACCCTGTTCCCCAACCTCTATGTTACATAAATAAGATTTAATAATGATAATAAACTGTATTATACAAAAATATTTCAACAAAAATTATAAGCAGTAATAAAATTACAACATGATACATACAAATAATTTTGTATAATAGGCGAGTTTATCACAGAGATGTGCTATCTTCCAACTGACCTAAACAGTTGGAATGGTAGTTACTCAATGTTTATTTATTTATTTATTTTCATTGTCCTTAGGCCCTTACTATGTAGGCACTTATATAATCAAAAAATAAAATATACTTTGTGAGTATCGGAAAATGAATGACATCAAAAGAGGTAAACCGGTTTGCACAAAGTCTCAAAGACAGCCATGTGTTGACTACAAAAAATTGGCATGCATCCAAGAGGAGGAAGCAAAACAAGTATTTAAGTATAGAGCACATTGGGGTTCCGTTCTCTATGCTTACTCCATTAGGGATTTAGTGTGAGGATATAGTTTAGTATACTAACTTCTTCTACAGCTTTAAGATATTTAGGTAGATTCTCTTCATCACACGGATCCAATATGGTGCGTTTCTTGGATTTTGAGTGCAAGATCAACTCACGGATCTCCTCCTCAATTGCTTCCATATTGTCTATGATTCTAGCCATCTTGAAGCTCACATACAACCACTAAATACCTTGTCAAATAAACCTAAAACAAAATGTAAAATTTTCTGTTGTAATTGTAACTTGTCCATACTCATAATAGATGATATTCATCTTAGATTGGGACCAGCTCAATCTGAGTGAGCGTTTATATTTACCTACATTATGTTTTAAATTTTAACATTTATCATACCCATTCTGAATACCTTCGTTAATATTTTTATTTTGGTATACTTAAAAATAACCATTTATAGCAATTTTAAAACTATTGTTAGAACTATTTTATTATTACTCTTTAAAGATTCAATTTTACTCTCCTACAAATAACATTTTAAAGATCATAATAATTTGTTGATTTAATCAAAAACCATAGTTTTTCACATGTGTCACTTTACTATGTAACAATGATTCATCACGGCACAATGAGAATGATCTATACAGTTATTATAATGGGTCCGGCATTGGATACTTCGCACTGTAGGAGATGTACTTGCTTTGCGCGGTGACAGTTTAAAGCCAGAAAATTGAAAAATCACTTTTTTTTTTTTTAAATTATCTGGGTATTTGTTATATAAACCCAAATACAATCTTATACATCTTTCACAGTAAGCTAAAAACTTGTGTTGTGAAAGGGGAGTTTTTCAGCACCTGGGATCAACCAGCTATCAACAAACTCTTTATATCTGAGAGAAAATGTACTCTGAGATGTGACCATACGAGGATAAAATGGCAAGACCATATCAACCAAATTGGACAAGTATTGTGCACGCTGAATAGGAGGGATGGCATGAAGAATTATCTGAAAGTGATGGAAAAGAAAAAGTGTATACAAGAATAGGAGTAAGGGGTGCTCTATCCTGTCTGGCTACCAGGAATGTGGCATAGACACATAGTTTCATATGTTACCTTTATGTCTATATAAAATGATTAATAATTAAGGGTAGAAAAAAAAACACAAAATATCTCTTTATCTCTTTTTGTTATATTTACATAACATACTTTATTATTGGTGGTCAATGTCTTGTCTTGGAATGTTTTAAACAGTCATTCAACTGTTTTTACAACTTTTTACTTGTTCTTAAACTGATCATTTTCAGCATCTTATGACAGTAAGTAAACAGTTTGTTCCAAATCACTGGATCAGCATCACACATAAAACTCTGGTCTTTTAATCATTTTGTTCAAACGAAATATTGTTTTATGGTTCCCATAAAATCTTCAGAATATAATTGGTCTCCCACTTTTTTTGATTTCGGCTTTCTTGGAGTTTCCGAGTGTCCTGTAAATGATGTGGTATATTGCAACTCATCCTGAATGTCTTAGTTATCATCAGCACGACTAGCGTATATATTACGTAAACTCAGTCTACTGGTTGTCCTGTAAATGATGTGGTATATTGCAACTCATCCTGAATGTCTTAGTTATCATCAGCACGACTAGCGTATATATTACGTAAACTCAGTCTACTGGTTGTCCTGTAAATGATGTGGTATATTGCAACTCATCCTGAATGTCTTAGTTATCATCAGCACGACTAGCGTATATATTACGTAAACTCAGTCTACTGGTTGTCCTGTAAATGATGTGGTATATTGCAACTCATCCTGAATGTCTTAGTTATCATCAGCACGACTAGCGTATATATTACGTAAACTCAGTCTACTGGTTGTCCTGTAAATGATGTGGTATATTGCAACTCATCCTGAATGTCTTAGTTATCATCAGCACGACTAGCGTATATATTACGTAAACTCAGTCTACTGGTTGCCCCACTTCCGGTAAACGCCATGATGGTAGGGGCAAAGTTATAAACCTGTACCAAACACATAAGCCCACGTTAACGCCTTTCCGAAATCTCCTGCATTTTAGATTTGTAGTAATCTTTTTTCATCGTCCACATGTCTTTCTGCGCTATAAACGCCTCTTCTTCCATCTTCCTTTTATTGTCGTAATATTTTTCCATTGCGTCAAACGCTTTGGTTTCCTTTTCCGTCTTAATGATTTCTAATTCTAGAAGTTTTAACTTTGCCTTTGTGATTTTCGGGTTACTACCGTAACAGGCTGAATTTGTTGAGCAACCTCCCTGTAAATAATGAGAAGTTTTTATATTAATTAGTTACACAGCACAATAATTTATATATTTTCTTTTTAAATACATTAAATAAACAATAATCACATTGTTCATCGTATGCTTTCACTGCCATTACTCGTGGTAATGTCGTCTGTTATTTGTCATTTTTTTTGTTAAAAAATAATTAAATGAAAAATAATAATGAAGTGTAGCCATGAAGTTTGCCACCCATCCTGAATGTATCAACTCTTTTCTTGGCACAGAGAGGACAGCTTGCATGTTTATTAGATGCAGTCTATTGGCTATCCATTTAGAGCAGTGATTCTTAACCTGGGTTCGGTGAGTCAGTCTTGGGGGTTCGGTGAAAATCATTTTAAAGGCAAGATAGTTTTGCGAGTTGGAAAAAGAAAAAAATACTCTGATAATTCCTTCAAACCGCCATCACAAGTTTGAAAAACAATATTGCCAGTTTATTCTAACAATCCAAATATTACATCTGGCAACACTAAACTTAGTAATACCAACTTTGTTAATTAATATGTTTCATGTTTTGGTATTCTGCAGGGTATACCCGAGGGCATAAGACAGTTAGGCAGACCAAGACAAAGATTCTTAGATAACATCAACCGAGATCTGGAGGAGCTCAATGCTAAAGACGACTGGCAGTTCATTGCTCAGGATAGAAAGGCTTGGAGATCTATTGTTTCGGAGGCAAAGGTCCTACAAGGGCTGTTCGGCCATCGGAAGTAAGTAGTAAGTATGTTTTGATTTAACTGTTAAAATTTAATGTTTTGATCTTTGTTTTTTATTTTTTTTTTCATTTTGTACACCTATATATAAATAAATATATACCATGTTTTGAATTTGTAAAAATCTAATTTTATTTTTCGAATTAGGAGGGGTTCGGTGAATGCATAAATGTAACTGGTGGGGTTCGGTACCCCCAAAAAGGTTAAGAACCACTGATTTAGAGGATATTGCCGTGATGGTGTAGCATAGTATAGTCTAGCATTAAAAATGTGAATAAATTTAAAAAAAAGTGAACAACAAAGAAATTTAAAAAAGTGAACAGCGAAGATTCCATACTAATTCAAATATGATTCCAACATTCTATATTAATTCATAGAGAACAGGACAAATAACAGAAAAAAATCGCTCATGGATGTTTGAGTGAAATAATATTTTAACAAAATTATGTCAGGTGGTAATCGCTTTCATCCGTCATCCTAAGTGATGACTCGTCTATTCACACTTTTCAATTTCAATGATCAAGTAAACAAATCTGAATGCCTCTTTAAATCAGAAAAACCATTAACTACAAGTTAAGTTGTGAGCGATCATAATATGAATAAATGAATGAACTTACTCTATTTGGAGTCATCATAAATAAAGGATCGTCAGTCAGGCCGATTTTCATTCTTTTTCTAGATGGTTCATCACACATTTGTTCATCCTCAGGCTCAGAATCAACTTCTGGAAGAGTAGTGGATGTTGTAGCCGGTTCCACTTTGATACTTTGCAACTTTGACCTTTGATGTAGCTGAAACAATAATATTAGTTTTTGTTGGTTAAAATTATTTAAAATTCAAATGCATTACACTAAACTTGCCTCCCTTTTCAGCAACAAATTTGTCAGACTAAAGAGCCAGATATCATATTCCTTGAGGCAAAATATTTTGTATTTGCATATTTAAAGCAATGTGTGTAAAAAATACATTAAAAACTTCTGAAATAAACATTTTAGTAAAACATTCAACTAGTTATTTATTTGTATAATTAAATATATAAACAATAATAGGTACCAAACAAATAAGTAGATTAAAAAATAATTATTATTGTGATGAGCAATTCCTTAAGACCATATTAAATATAAAAATATTCACACACACCTTGTTTTAAATCTAGAAAGACAATTTTGTTAGACAGAAAGAAATAAGAAATCTTGTTTTACCAAATGTATGTAAGTTGGGTTAAAGTTTTCATTAAGTGGGATACAATATATTATGATGTCGGGAGTGTTATATAATCACAAAACAAATACATATGTTAATTCCTTCAAAAGTATCTTTATTAGTCTTAATATGTATAATCAATATCTTTTCACAGTTGTAATGTTATCATGCAAATACTACTTTTGGAAGACATTATACATCAAGATAATAACAATTTTAATCCCCATCTTCACATATACTCAACTCCCATTCAATTCTGTCATAATTATAAACTTTAATATCTCTGGTAATTTATAAATTATGTATAAGTTGTTTAATTAATTAATATTCAACCATAGGGGGTTGCTAATATCCCTATGGTTAAATATTTATAAACTTAATCTGATAACAAATAAATTATATTGTGCAATGGGTGAGTTTATCGCAGGAGTGTTTTCTTCCAACTAACCCAAGATTTCAATGGTTTACCAAAAAGAATAAAGTAAATTAATACCAGGTTATTTATATATATTTTAGTGTCACAAAAACTGTTGTAGGAAAATCATTTAACACAAAACTTTGAAGGGCTGTAATTCTGAAACTACTCGTCAAATTTCCAAAATATTATTGAAATCTGAGATGGTGAGGTCCAAATTTTTCATTTTCCAGTTGTATAATTTAGAACGAATCCATGTCTATTGATGACAGTCATACAAACACATATACTAACGAATGGATTAAAAAAAATATGTGGTAATTGTGTTATCAGATTAAAAAGAAACATTTCAGGAGCTAAAGAGCCACATGCAATTCACAAATTGTGGTTTGCTGAAACCTGATGTATGCCATAACAGCATCTACCAAGAGTGGCATAGCCAGTGGACCAGATGTATGTAATTTTGACAAGCCAAGAAGGCCATTTTGGAGGCCTAAACTTTCCTAATGACAATTTACATATTACAATTAATGTTGCCCAACTAGGTAGATCCTGTACTAGGACAAACATCTCACAAACATATCAATCATATACACAAAAATATACACAATCATAAAAAGCATTTATCTCCCACACATATACAATCATATTCATAGTAAGCAAATACTGCACTGTAAACTGTCCATACATGAAATTATTAATAAACAAACAAACCACTACTCCATATAAAATAAAAAACAATATAGGTATCCCTCAACCATACACATCACAAATCCCACACCACATATTAATATACACACACATCATTCTGGTAATGTTATTTGTGTAAAAATACATAATATTTACTAAGTTATAAAACATTTAACTTACATTTCCCTGATGAGCTGTCTCTTCAACAACAGGTGCCTTAATCATAACTACCTCGGGTACCTGCAAATTACAAATGATCAATGAATTAAAAAACTTTAAACTTTTCAACACACACTTTTTCATCTTATTTACGTAGACAATGTTGTTTCGTCTCTTAATGAAACATTATTCATTATCATTATTTGTAAGTTACACAACTTTTGCTTAAATTTTAAATAAAGAACCAGCTCTAACAAGTGGGGTAGCCAGTGAACTAACTGAATATTATGAATATATATGAACAATATTTTATTATTATATAAAATTAAAATATTATTATATAAAAAAGGCAGGCAGTTGTGGAGGCAGGAACTTGGCGACAATCCATGGATGATGCCATCCGAAAGCACAAACACCGTGCATAGTCTGAGCTACCCCACGTGGAAGACACTGAACAGACTAAGAGTTGGGGTGACTAGGTGCAGAAGTAATCAGCAGAAGTGGGGCTTTTTGGACAGAGAGAACATTGGCTGTTACTGCGGGGAGGAGCAGAGTGATTCTCACTTATTGCAATGCCCGCTGATGCGGAATGCATGTAATGTGAGTAACCTGATGATGGCGAGTGACAAGGCGATATATGTCGCGGCATACTGGAGTGGCAAGGTCTAAAGTACGAACCCGAAAAGTAAGTAAGTATATAAAAAAGAAAAGTGAAAAATGCACCAAAACTCTTTCGTTTTTTTTTTGAATTTTGAATCACAGTACAAACTTTTATCAACTCTAATAATATATAAGTAATAAAATTGCATATTTTTCCTCTAAATCACTCATAAAGGGGTGGATGGCTTTGAGAAGAACAGAATAATATTTTATGTAGTAGTGAGTAGTTCCTCGTTGTGAGGGACTTTAAGCATAAGTAATTTTGGATAAAATTTTATCAGGAGGAGGGAGATCCTTCTAGTGAATCCTGAAGTCTGAATGATAAAGGAGCTCAGCTATTAAAAATCCAGTGAAAAGTGGTGGGAAATGCATTATATCATACATCACTACGCAATATGAACAGGGGGTCCGTGGTTCGATCCCAGGTGCCGGCAAATTCCCCTTTCACGACACAAGCTTTTAGCTTACTGTGAAAGGTGTATAAGGTTGTATTTGGGTTTATAACAAAACCCAGATATATCTTTTAAAAAAAAAAAAAAAATATAAAACAGATACTAACCGACTGGGGCACACTATAATCACGATGATCAATAATAATAGCAGCCATCTGACTCTTGATAAGATCCACAATCTTCTCGTCTTCTTTAGTTAATCTAAACCTTGGCATTGCTGATCCACCTTCTGCTTTATTATGCTTACCACCAGCCATATGTTTTCTGATAGTTTTTTTTATATCATCCCATTTTAATTTCAACACTTCGACAGTCCTGTGCTGTTTGCAAGAGGCATTGTATTCTGAACAAATTGACTCCCAGCATTTATACTTTTGCTCCATCGACGAGCCATCATTTTTTTTATTTTCTATAACAGACCACTTGTTTATGACGAGTTGTTTCAATATGGCCACATCAGTTGGTGTAAAATTCATTAATCTGTTTTTCTTTCTCTAAAAACAAAAAAATACATAAATTAAGCCAACAATTAAGATGAAAATAAATAAATAAATAATAAATAAATAAATAAAACTTTATTGACCATAATTTTACACAAATACATAAACAATAAAATACAACATATATCTGAAATGCCTATTTTTGTAAGCAAATTCACTCAATATTGGGTGGAATGCCTAAATAATAATGAAAAAAAAAACTATTTTATATCTATCTATCTATTCCCTCACGCCGTATCCCAAGTGGGGTAGGCAGAGAGAACAGAACGCCAATTAGATCTGTCCATACATACTTCTTTTGCTTCTTCCTCTTTCCTCTTCCATCCACACATTCTTCTAGTATCCTCATTCCTCACTCTATCAAGCAACGTTTTACCAACCATCCTCCTCAGCAATCTCATCTCCACAGCATTTATTCCACTTTCGTCTCTCTTCAACCATGTCCACGTTTCACTTGCATACTATTTTATAACAGTGAACATATTTATAAAAACAAACGTAAATCAAAAGTGTGATAAACATTAATTTTTCATTACGGCCATTCTTTATATAAGTGAGTTTGACTCAAATATCTTTATTGCACAAATTAAATATAATAAGCAAACATACAATAACATAATATGAAACAGATAATTTTGCGTAATGAGCGTTTTTATCACAAAAGCGCGATATCTTACAAATAAGCCATATCAAACCTATCAAATTCTATTTTTTCTAACCTTATAATTTTTCAGCTGAACGTTGACACACATAATTATTTAGGCTGCATTTTAACATCACATACTAACCTCATCATCCAAATCATTATGGCTATCAACATCATCATCATTTGCATTATCAACATCAACATTAGTATCATTGACACCATCTCGAGAATCCATTGAAAAATCATCAATTGTATCATGAACATCATCATTTGTGTCGTTGCCATCATCATTTGTATCATTAACACCATCAATAATATTATTATCATCAACTGTGTAAACATTCCCCTTGACCCGAATATCCATTAGACGCAGTATCTCTTGGTCTTCTTTAGTTAACAATACATCTGAAGTCCCCGCCAACTCCACTCGTTTTCTCAACAATTTCTTTAAATTCTCCCATTTTTTCCTCAACACCTCAACTGGCCTATAAATTCCTTTGGATGTGGTGATGTTGAACTCCTCGCAAATATCTTCCCAACATTGTTTCTTTTGCTTCCAAGTCAAACGATCACATTTTTTTGACTCAATGACTATCCAATATTTTATAATCAACCTTTTTATTCTCGTCACCTCATTTTCTTGGAAATTGGCAGTTCTTCTGGAGGTAAGAATCTAAAGATAAAATATTAAAATATCAAGTCAAAAAGTCACACACAATGTAATAATGCTAACAGTTGCCGCATTGTTCTTGTAAGACACTGGACTATAACAATAATAATTAAACTTGATTGACTGAGTTGACTTTTATTTTGTAAAACTTCTTGTTAATTTACGTAGAGAAACACAAGTGGTTCAAGTTTTACTAGTAACTAGTTTCGCCTTACAAAGCCACTTCAAAGAAATTACTTTGACAATGATTTTAATAATAATAAAATTTGAATTATGAAATAAAATAAAATAAATATTTACTACTTGTTTTGTGTTACTTTTGAGAAAGACTACACACGACCGGTTTCGCGGACTCCGAGTTCGCACCTGCTCAGCACCTGATGATGCGAACTCGGAGTCCGCGAAACCGGTTGTTCGTTAGTCTTACTCAACAGTAACATAAAACAAAATAGTAAATATTTTTTTTTTTATTTGATAATTTAAAATGAAGTGTTACAAAGTTAGTGCCATTACAATTAATGAAATAATAAAATTTATTCAGTAACATAGTACGAGATAACAAATCAAATATAAATCATTAAAATAACATTTGAAATACTAAAAATTACAAAACTTTCTCCACAGACAGCATCTTAGAGCTGGCATTTTTCTAGTCAAAATCAGGTCACTACTACAACAGAACGCCATATAGATCTATCCTTACATACTTCTTTCCCATCTCCTACATTCATACAATTTCTCATGCACTCACGTCTATTCCTCTTACTCAACACACGGCCGACCTTGAGAATTTGATCCATGTGATCAAGCCACATAGTTTTCAGACCCCCACGCTTCCTCACACCCCTTATTATTAAAAATAATAAAACTTTACCCATTTATGTTTCTTAACATAAATTAATAATAAACTTAGAGCAGTGGTTCTTAACCTTTTTGGGGGTACCGAACCCCACCAGTTAGGTACATATGCATTCACCGAACCCCTCCTAATTTGAAAATTAAAATTAGATTTTTACAAATTCAAAACATGGTATATATTTATACATAGGTGTACAAATATAAAAAAAAACAAAGATCTAAACATCTAAACAAATTTTAATGGTTATATCAAAACATGAAACATATTAATAAATGAATTATCGGAGTATTTTTTTTCTTTTTCCAACTCGCAAAACTATCTTGCCTTTAAAATGATTTTCACCGAAACCCCAAGACTGACTCACTGAACCCCTGGGGTTTGATCGAACCCAGGTTAAGAACCACTGACTTAGAGCAAGTAGATACTGACATTTTAATTATATTTTTCCTTTTTAATTATAGTTCATAAAGTGTCGACTAGACTAATCATCATTTGATAACTGGCTATAAGCGTGTCAGTCACCAGTATCATGCCATCAATTCAAAATCAATATTTTTAGCTTATCACATGCAGAAAGTATACTGTTTTCACTCTACTATACTCAACTCTACAAACAAAATTTAGATATTAGTTTAAGATTTTTGTAAACGACCACAGTATCTAAAAACTTTGACAACCAATCTCAGAGTTGTTGATCAACATCATGCATAAATGTATTTATATTATACAAACCTTGAGTGCAATATTATCATCACTTTTACTAACATCATCATTATTATAATCAACAACATCATTTGTATCATAAACATCATTATTCGTATCATCATCATCGTGATTAACATCCTCATTTGCAAAATCAACATCACTACTTTCATCATTAACAACATCATCATCATCGTCTTCAACAATTGTGACCTTCCCTTCCACCTGAACATTGAGGAGATTCAATATCTGGTGATCATATTTAGTCAGAGGATTTACTGGAGTTCCAGTTCCCTTATTATTATTATCCGCCTGGTCTTTTATTGTTTTCTTTAAGCTCTCCCATTTTTTCCTGAGCACCTCCACTGGCCTATGAATGCTTCCACTCGATGTCGCGCCAGCATTGAATGCTAAACAAATGTGATTCCAACATTCGTCTTTTTGTTTCCACGTTGAACGACCGCTTTTTTTCGATTCAACAATTGGCCAGTATTTTAATACCAGTCGTTTTAATCTCGCCATCTCAGAGGCATCAAAATTAGCAGACCTCCTGGAACTGGTAGGAGTCTGAAAAGTATACATACAAAAATTTCTAAACAAAAATATTTTTCTACTACTACTACACCATCACATTTATTCACATCACGTTTATTTCATATTTCTTTGTCTCTGTAGACCTGTCCCCTGTCTTGCGACATGTTGAATATTTATCTTGAGAGATGAAGCAATAATAGCAATCATCCGAAATCATTTTTGACTAGTAATTTCATCTAAGCGAACATCTGAAAATCTAATGTAAGAGTGAGAGACCAATTCTTTCCCGGCAGCTCCACGGCTAATATTTTTCACGTATATATAAAACCGTTGTGTGAGTGAGAAATGAGAATATTAGAAAAATGAGCGGATGCAAGAGGAGTTTCGACAAGTTGAAGAATGGAAGGTGATAAAGAGGATATACTTATCTGAAAGAGGGGATGTGAGATAGCAGAGGGTTACAGAGAACCACATGGCTTAATCATGTGGATCAAAGGAATTGATGTGCGTACATGAGAAATTTCATGAATGTAGAAGAAGGGAAAGAAATATGTAAGGATAGATCTATATAGCATTTCATACTCTCTGATTACCCAGCTTGGGAAACGGCGGCGTGAGGGTATAGTTTAGATGTATTAAGCAATGTTTTGTACTACTGCGTATTAAATTATATTTTGTATGGCGAATCAGTTTTACTGAACCCTGTTTATTTATTTAACATAGCGTCGTTGCATATTCGAAAAAAGATATGTGCAAACATTTTTCTTTTAGCATTCTCTTTAAAAAACTGTTCATTAGGGCATTATTTTTTATTTTTTTTTTTTATTTTTTTTTATTTGATCAATAAACGGCAATTTGCCTTTTACAATAGGTTTAATACATATGTATGACGTATTATGTAAAATTGTTGTTTGGATTTTTTATTGGCATGTGGTATTATTGTTTAAGTATTGAATTTTAATATTTGATACTAAGAATCACTTTATAAAATGGTTATGATGTCATTATGAGCAGTTTATTCTGGAAATGTGAAAACATTTAGTATAAATTCACATACCCCTTCTGAGTTTGCAACGACGATAGTGTGGAAATTTATTAAAACAAACTATTTCATACATACAATGGAATACAGGTAGCACGAAATTACAGTATGGATTAAAAAAATTTGACCCGACAGAGTTTAGTATTAATTTAGTGGAAATATTTTGTTGAGCCCAGAGTGCTATTTGAATATGTATAATATGTATAAAGCTTGTGTGGTGAAAGGGGAGTTTGCCGGCACCTGGTATCGAACCACGGACCCCATGTTCACGAGGCCAAGACTCTACCTCCAGGCAACCGACGAACTCGGTAGCCTGGAGGTAGTAGGAAGGAGGAGAAAATGTAGACAATTAATACTAAACTTAATTCTAAGTTTAATTTTAGTAATTAAGTAAGATATCAATATCCACTGTATGTAACTACAAAGTCCCGCATTCACTATTTACCCTCATTTAACCTTCCTTTTAAAAATCATCATGCATAACTTGAATGTACATCATACAAACCTTGCGCACAGTACTGTCATCAACATCATCATCATTTGTATTATTAACACCATCATTAGAATCATCATCATTCTCTTCCGCGTGATCATTCCCTTCCATGAGACTGTTGAGGAGATCCAATAATCCTTGGTCTTCTTTAGATTCTGGCTCTCTATTTATTTCCGCATCTCTTCTAAAAGTTTTTTTTATATTCTCCCATTTTTTCCTCAACACATCGGTTGATCTATAAACGCCACAAGTGGTGGTGACGTTGAATTCTCTACTAATATCGTCCCAGCATTTAGCTTTTTTTGTCCATGTTGCTTGGTCACATTTATGTGAAACAACAATTGGCCAATATTTCATGACCAACTTTTTCAATATAGACACCTCAAGTGGATTGAAATTGACAGATCTCCTGGAGCCAGAAATCTGAAAATACATTTTAAAAATTACAAGTAATATAAAATAAAAGAAATAGAAATTAAACATGTCTGGTAGATCAGTATAGTTTCTTCCATACTCGGTAAATGCACATGTCACATGTTGATCTTAGATCTTTTATAGGTTTATATATCTTTGACATTTGTAAATGTTTGTGTTTTATTTTCAATTTTATTGACGTAAAAATGATTTTTATATATCATGTAAAAGGCTTTTGCCGTGGATAAATAAATAAAATAAAAAAATAGATGTTGCAAAGCGCCCCTGAAGTGATATTACCATAATTCAGCATTGTATAGATTGTCATATTATTATTGCGTAAAATGATATTTTGGTGCACCACTAGATACGTCATTCCGTAAAAATAAATGGATCCAAACTTGAGTAGGTAATCCATAAATCAATAACCAGGTACCCAGGTGTACTTTTCAAACTTTCAATTAATTCATTCTTTTCAATTATCATCCATTTTGTTTTCCTTGAAATTATTGTTGTTTAACCTTTTATTTAAAAAAAAAAAGATACATCTGGGTTTTGTTATAAACCCAAATACAACCTTATACACCTTTCACAGTAAGCTAAAAGCTTGTGTCATGAAAGGAGAGTTTGCCGGCACCTTGGATCGAACCGCGGACCCATTGTTCACGAGGCTGAGACTCTACCTCCAGGCTACCGACGAACTCTTTTTTAAACAGCATTTTATTATAAAATATTTAATTAATGAGTGTGACTTTTGGCGCTTCAAAGCATATTTAGCGCTTGTTCAACAACATAGATACCCGAATATCCATCTAAGTAAATTAAAATTCATAGCTTGCAATTTTTGTCTCTAATATATTGTTCCTACTCATGTGTATTATCTCAAGTGTATCATTAGCTAAATAAATATAGGATACTAACCGAACTTGTATTATTTTCCGGAACCTCTTCACTATCGGAAACTATTTCCATCACTTGATGATTCAGAAGATCTAAGATCTCATCTGCGGTCAAGATACTGCCTGGCATAGGTGACATGCTTCCGCTATCGTCATTGCCGCTATCGGACATTCGTATTTTCAAAAGTTTTCTCATATTCTCCCATTTTCTCATCAGTGCTTTCACTGACTTTTTTGTGTCGCACGATACGTTGAAAGACGAACAAATTTCATCCCAACATTCATGTTTTTTCTTCAATGATGCTGGATCGGTTTTTTTCGATTCAATAATTGACCATCTTTTTTTAACCAAATGCTTTAAAACAGCCTCCTGAGTCAGTGTGAAGTTGTCACTCCCGCTGCCGCTCATTTTCTGAAGCAAAAAATAAAACAAATGAAAAATTATAAATGACAACAAAATCTAACAAACTTTATCACTCTAGATCTTTAACTTAAGATTCACATAATAATTAGTTTTACAAGGAGCATAGCTGGCTTATCCGTTAACTTTATATGGCGCTTCTAGTATACATACCATCGATGGGTTTATGAAACTTTTTATGTGCATTTATTTAAAGTTTATGGAAGAAAACTAAAACTACGCAAAATTTCCATACAAATTTATTTTTCTCAATATTTTTATTATGTAATTTCAACATAATGCTCATATTTCATCACTTAATATATTTATGAGTTCACAATACCCGCATTCACACTTACCGAACGAAGGGTGCAAACAAATTTTCTGTCTCTCATGTCTTCATTATGTCCATAGAGAAAAGAAATGACAAAGTAAATAATAAATTTGATCTCTTTATTTTTTTCTTCTCTATATTTACAACAAGAAGAAAAGAGAGCCGGAACATTGATTTGAACCATTCGTTCGGTAAGTGTGAACACAGCTTAGGACCAACTTCAATAATATCTCATTATTCAAGAAAGGCCAGAAGATATCTGTGGGGACAAGGTAAAGGGGCTGAGTTATTAAGTGTTGAGTTATTCCCTCCACAGAAATGTAGGTATATGTCATACCTCACAAAGAAATGGCATCAAGGATAGCCTATGGTACTAGGTAACCCTTGATGCCATTATTTGTGAGGTATGACATACACCTACATTTCTGTGGAGGGAACAACTCAAAACTGCAAAACTGACTCAAGCCCCTTTACCTTGTCACCACAGATATTTTGTCTAAAGGTGTTAAAAACACTAAATAACGTGTAACTTATTTTATAGAGCTTTGAATGTATTCAATACAATAAAATAGTTAACATTAGTTCAATATGAAATACTAACCCTAAGGGTATCATCAATTTCGGCATCAAGAACATCATCATCAATTTCAGCACCTAAAACATCATTATCATTAACAACATCATTTACATCATCAATATAACTATTTACTTCATCAGCATTATTAACATTTGAATCATCAAAATCACTAACAACCTTACTATTAAATACTGATATTGGTGCCTGATCCTGATGCCTGATTTAATGAGTTTTATAAGGTCCTTTATATTTTTAATATAACACCAATTTTTTCAATCATTCTCAGTTGCCCATTGCTGGAATAATCTTCCTTCTTCTCATAGAATATCTCAATCGTTTAATGGATTTCTAACTCAGCATCCGTCCCCTAAGCCCTTCCTATAATTCCCGGTCCTTTTGGAGTGTTAGGTGTGTGGATTGTTGTTTTTTTTTTTCATTTTGAATTATGTAGAGATTTTTCTTTTTTGTGTTCTTATTTTTATCGTTTTTTGTGTTTAGTGTTAATATAACATGGTTAGATGGAAGAAATCACTATAAAGTGATAATCTACCACTGCATATCATCACATTTTTTCTTATGTAAACTGATTTGTTGATTTTCTTATGTGAATGATGATGTGCAAGAAGAATAAAATAAATAAATAAAATATCCTATTTGATCAACACAACACATCTTATGTAACATTTTGCCTTTTCAAATGATTTTTAACATTCTTCCATTTAATTCTCAATACACGATTGGCCTCTGAGCATGTTTATTAAAATTCACATTGAATTCCAAATCAATATTGTTTCATCCTCAAATAGTTTGTTCTACTGATACATGATCCATTAATTCAGACTTTATTGCTGGTCAATATATTATGACTTATGAGTCAATTAAAAATTAAGTTGTCACTTCTTCTGCAGGGGTTTTCTTCATCTATAAATTAAAGACAAACAAATTAGTACCTATTACTCTTACGAAACACTAATTGAAAGAGTTTCACATTAAAAAAAAGTAAAAATTAAAATTGAAAATTTTCAGGTTAGACAATGGAATTGGGTGATTTACATCATAAACTTATAAATTTAAAGGTACAAGATAGCTAATACTTAAATATATTTATTATAAATAATATTTATTATAAATGGCAACAAATAGACAATATGAGATACTAACCCTAGGGGGGGCATCTATTTCATCATCTACAACAACATTATTTTCATCGTCATCATTAACAACATCATTTTCATCATTACCATAGTTTACAAAACCACCTTCATCATCAATATTAGTATGTTGGAAGATATCGCGCTTCGGGTATAAACTCGCCCATTGCACAAATTAATTTGTCTGGTTCTACAATGTTTATATTTTATTAATGTTTGTTTTTTTGTGCAATAAAGATTTTTATTATTATTATTATTGACATCATAGGCATCATCATAATCAATAACAACACCATCTTCATCATCATTGTTGATCTTCATCAATATATATATTGACATCATCATCAATAACAACATTATTTTCACAATCATCATCATTGAAAACAGCATCAATATCACAATTGCCATCATATGCATCATGCACTTATTACCGTGATAATTGATGTTGGTGCAGGATTCAATGCCAGACATTCAATGAGTTTTATCATCTTTGCTCAGTGCCATATTCAATGTAATATTTTGTCTTTTTTATGAGGTTTTTAACACTCTCCCATTTAATCCTCAATACATTGATTGGCCTCTGAACACATGTATTAGAATTCATATTGAATTCTAAAGCAACATTGTTCCATTCTCTAACTCTTTGCCCCACCAAGGCATAGTTAGCAAGTATGGAGTTTGAAGCTGGCCAAAGTTTTATTATCAGTTGTTTCAATATGATCACCTCGGTTGAACTGAAGTTGTCACTTCTTCTGTATTGTTTTTTCTTCATCTAAAAATAAGATCAGACAAATTAGTCCATAACAACACTTTTAATAGTTGAAAAAAAAATAATGTGAAAATGGATTATCCTTAAATAGGTCCACCTAGATAGACACTTAACTACTAATTGCATAAGAGGCAGAAATAATAAAGATTATTTACTTACATTGATATCAGCGCGTAATTATTACAGATTAATAATAGGTAATCTGCTCGCAAGCAAGGCAATTATATTCATAATTAAAACAGTCAACTGTAAGTACAGTTCTTGATGGTGGTCTCACTTTACAATAAAATGTGCCAGTTTAATATAAAAAACACGAAAATTTTGTATATAAACATGAGAGACTGCACTTCCGGAGACCAAAAACACACGCCCCGAATCTAACCAGAGTGACTGGCACCATTTCGGTGGTCTCCGGACACCATTATTTTGAGACCCGTGTATCCAACCTTAACATGCAGTCAATCTAGTGCTTACGTCACTTGTTATAATGAATAACTCTAAATATACTAAAAGAACTCACCAGTCTATGATGCCTAACAATCGAATACCTATTCCTGCCCTTCCAAGGTGTGTGTAGAAAAAACTTAAGGAATACAAACAGTGATCATATTAACAGAACAAGGACACTAAAGAAATGTCCAAAATTGTCCTTGAAGCCCACATAAATGTAAACATTTAAAATACAAGATAATAATAATGAATAATCATGCAATATTATTATAACTTTATTGTAAAATCAAATACGAGAAAGTTCAGCAAACAATTCAACTTCAGTTTAGATATTGTGAGTTTTTCTAATGTCAATTTATAATGACGCCCCGTTTAATTTTACTTTGGATGCCGATATAGAAACATGTGAACTATTAATAATTTACGGTGAGCGGAGCCAAACAGGGAGTGCTATTATTATTTAGTAGATTTATCATTGGAGCGTGTCCACAACGCTAAGAATCAAAGGATACACAAGTATCAAAACAATGATTGGACATCCTGCATCCCATAGGTATATGGTGTACATAAATCAGGAGAGAACAGACGTTGGAAACGCCAAACATACTTTAAATAACGCATGAACATAATGTCGCAACTTATTTAATATGAAAATAAACATAACAAAACCGAATTACTTACAATTTTTACTTAAAACTGCGAAGCGGCAAATCTTGAATAAATGACACTTTGTTATAGAACCGTAGGGGAGAAAAAGAAGAAAAGAATGCGACGACAGCGCCAGTGCCCAGTGTTGCCAACTCGGATCTTGGAAAAGACGTAGCTCAGACAAAAAAGTACGTAGATTTAAGAAAAGAAGTCGTAGTTTCTTAAATTATTTCTTACTGCGGATTTTGAATTATTATGTTCTTAGAGGTCTCAGATCGGATTTCCTATCTGGAATTTGAAAACGAGGACCTTTCATGTAGGTCCTAGCTTTTTCGTAATTTGGAATCTAAACAACTGTTTTTTCTAGTTGATTTAACAAAAATCTGAAAAGTACGTAGATTAGTCCTGAAATACGTAGATTCGGAACGAAAGTTCGTACAATAGATTACCGTAGAAATAACGTAGAAATGGAACCAAAATTACGTAGATCTACGTATAAATACGTAGACTTAATAAACCTGCAGCCCTAGTCAAAACACATTTTAGCGTCACTTGTCGTTCGACTACAAACGAAATTACGACTATAATTGCAACAATAACGCATAATTATATGGTACATGTAGGTAGATTGTCGTAATTTCGTTTGTAGTCGAACGACTTCATAACGCTAAAATGTGTTTTGACTAGGGGGCCTGGGATACATCAAGCAAATTAAATGGGTTTTTTTGTAAAAACATAGCGAAGCAATGAAAGTTATGTTAGATTTGAACCTTGACCACACTCTTAGAAGACTTCCAACCGATTAAATTGAAATATGTTACATATATTTATAAAAAAAATTACTACTACTACTACTATACCATCACGGCATATCCCACAAGTGGGGTAGCCAGCAGATCAGCTGCATTTAAGAAACATGCAAACTGTCCTCTTCGTGCCAATATAAAATCAAGACATTCAGGATGGGTGGCAAACCTCATCGCTGAATTTAAGATGTATAATGTCTTAATTTTTTCGAACACCTGCCTTTTACAGGACACTCGAAAACTTACGCAGAAGAGTGGGAGACCAATTCTTTACCGGGTGCTCCACGGGGTAAAAAAAAATTATCTCTGATGTAAAAACTTAACATCCTTAAATGAACAATAAAGAAAAACTTACTCTGCTCAAAAACCGCATCGGAAGATGTAAAATGACCTCTGCACTCACTGCACTTATTATTTTATTTTACCAAAATTATTTGGGAGAAAAATCACAATGCTTATGTAATCATACATTATATAATGTAGTAATCACAATAAATAGAGTGCTTGCCAAATTCTTGCATGCATGACACAGTATTTCATTTCTAGTAGGTATATTGTTTGCATGTATCAACAAAATTATAAAATGTCCTCTGTATACCTATAGACCATTAAAGGATGACGTCACAGAAAAATCATTGAGGGGCATCAGGCATCCCAACACAACAGACGATTACGGTGTAATATTAGGTGGAACGCCTAAAGAATACCTAATAATAAAAAAAAACTGTCAGTGTCGATTTTGTTATTATTTTGTCGTCTGACTTTCTTTTTTTTTCTCTTATGGCATAACATCCTACAAGGATGATTTACGCAATCTGACTGTTTGCCCCCCAAGCAAAAGCAAATCCATAGACAAGACCACGTGACCTTTAATGGTCTGATTTAACACGATTTTTTCTAGTGGAGATAGTTAAGCTCATATTAAATATTTGGCAGTGGTGGAGTCTCCCAGTAGTTCCTAAGATGTTTCCAGTATTATAATTATAATACTTCTACAGAGGTGGACATCTGCCTATTTCAATGGTATTTAAGTTATTTTACCATAATATATTTCACTTACTTTAGAACAACTTTTCATCACCTGCCCCACTGCATGGAAGTCTCTCTTTCACAATACTTCATTCCTACAGCAACATCAGGACATTAGAAGTGTCGTTAGTAGAGGTGGTTAAATTGCTGCAGAAATGCTCTGAAAGGAGGAGGCTGGTTTCTACCATGTGCTCCAGAGTTTCTACCAAGTGTCGAAGGACAAATATAGTTAGTTACTTATAAGACTACTCTAGTTTCTGCATATAAAGCAAAAACTTGGAAACATAATATAAGGATTTTTTAACATTAGGAGCAGTGAATAAAACACTGAAATATAATTTCTTTATTTTTTATTTCAAAAAATATGATTTCATCTTTGACTAACAAAGTCTCTCTCAATGTACAATACGGTAAATAATTATTAATATTAGCTAATTATATAAACTAGAAAATAATCATAATAGGTACATCAAAAACACAGCTTAACATTACTATAAAAATAGTACACAATAAAAATAGTTACACCACTGTTTATTTCAACATAGTCCAATATTTTTTTATTAGATGAATCTGGATTTGAAATAATCCCAAATTCACTCTAGATACCTTCACAGTAAGGCAATATGCTTGTGCCACGAAGGTGAAGCCGGTCGACAGAAGCTGGAATCAAATTCAAGATCTCTTGATTGATAGTCTGAAACTCCAGAACTACTAGATTACCGACTGCCTTTATATAGAGAAAAAATAGGAAAGATGTTTTTACCATTACTAAATTACCCAAACGATGGCACATTTGGCTATAAACACGTGGAAAGTGGATCTTTCAAAATATGTATCAGAGATATTGTCAGAATTTTGTAAAGGGCAAACAAACTATGCTATACCATCACGGCATATCCCACAAACAGGGTAGCCAGCAGACCAGCTGCATGTAACAAGCATGCAAGCTGTTTTCTATATACCAACAAAAAATTAAGACATTCAGGATGGGTGGCAAACCTCATCGCTGAAATTATGATGTAAAATATCTTTATTTTTTCGAACACCTGCCTTTTACTGGACATTCAAAAACTTATGGAAAAGATTGAGATGCCAATTCTTAGCCCTGCGGCTAATAAACTATGTTAAGAAAATAGATCTATTAAAAATATTGTGAAAAAAGGGTATTATCAGGGCCATTCATATGAAAATATAAATTTCAAAAATAATCTCTGACTTTATGAAGCAATTTTTTTTCTTCCGTGGAGTCTTCGGCATAGAACAAGTCTCTCATTCATTTCTAATTTTTTATTGTCCTGTAAAAGACAAGACAAACACCTCACGTACAACAGAATTAAGATCCACAAAGTGATGAGGCATGCCACTAATCCTGAATGTTTTATATTTTATTTGCACAGAGAGGATAGTCTGCTTATTTTTACACACAGATAGTCCGCTGGAAAATGCAGTGATAGTGCAAATGAATGAATTGAATTAATGTTTTCGAAATTTCTTTTAGAGCAGGATTTAATCTTTCAGTAGAGATATAATATTGCATATTATTTGGCCGTTGTATAAAATATCCTAAAAAAATAATGTTATTTGAGTTTATAAATATGGTTTATTCATCCAACTCGCAAAATTCCGACTATATAACCCTTAAGGTATCAACTGGCGTAATGAGCCAATTTTTCTGATACATATTTTGAATTGACCCACAATTTTCGGCACGACTTTACTCATTAATCTGATAGTTTTTAATTTGAACTACGTTAAAATTTATTAGTGGTTATACAATTTATAAGTCATTTGAGTTCTGCTTCGAAAAATAAATATTGTGTAATTCAAAAAAAGTAGAAATGAAAGACATAATTTTTAGTAACAAATTATTGTAGTCTAGAATATCAAAAATTATTGTTTTGATGATTCAACATGATTTTTAGGAACTTCTTCGATATTTGTGTGATTTTTTTTTATGGTAAGGTTAAATTATTGAACACTACATCAATTCTTCAAAACTCAATTTTTTTTTGTATTACAAAAATATAAACTGAGAAGATGGAACACAAAAATATTTCCATATCCATAGTCTAATAAAATTATTATTCAGCGTCAGTAAGGTTAGGTTAGATAAACGTTTTTATTTTACATTTTAGACAGTTTGTGACAGTTTTAATTGTAAATAAAACTGTTTTTAATACCTTAAAATGTGATAATATATAGGTACATGAACCCTGTATAGATAAAATGTAAAATTCAAATAACGATTTATAAAATTTCTAGAAAATAAAAATAACTAACCTCAAATAGCCTCATGTTCAATTTGCGCAACCTAACCTAACATGACAAATGTATATGAATTTGTATAAACATAATAAATAGATTTTGATTTGTAATACATAAAGGCAAGACTGTTTGTACTGACTATCACATCAAACTCGAAGATACGGTTCATTTTTGTGCGTGCACAATTAATTTTATGTTATAGTTGCTAGTGTCTATAGACGGCATCTCGAATAGAAATAAATCTATACGTTTATTGATATTTGAAATTAATCTACAGCCATGCAACCGATATTCAATTCAAGGACCTAAAATTCCAAATATAGAGATACATTCAGTAAATCTTACATCTATCTGGAGATTGAGATATTATAAAAATGTGAGAAATGTCTCAACTTTCTCGAGACTGAGATATTATAAAAATGTGAGAAATGTCTCAACTTTCTCGAGACTAAGATATTATAAAAATGTGAGAAATGTCTCAACTTTTTCAATATAATGATTATCTTTGAAGACAATTAGAAAAGGCCACAGTTTTTGGTACAAGTGATGAACAAATTTCATGTAGAATCACAAACATAATTTCATTTTTAATATAGATAAATACAAAAGTATTTTTAATATAATTCATCTAAAATATTGTAAATACAAATGCTACCACATTGGAGCTAGACAAACACAGAAATACGAATTCGCTAACGTTGACACTTTTTCTAAGAACATGATTTTTCTATAACATTTTCTCGCACACTGTATAAGACAGGTATTCAATATTCCACATTAAATTCTCTTCAAAACTCTATCTCCTAGACAATTTTTCTATAAATTTTTTTTAAAATGTATGATTTGTTTTCATATGAAATTGATTTAAAAAATACATAAAAAAATATTTGTGTACATAATTGAAAAAAAAAAACAAAGTAATACCACATATATCACAAAACATTTGAAAGACATAAAATAGAATTGCATTTTTCCAAACAATTTATTTTTTTGTGATATACAATGTATTACTTTGCTACAATCATACTTAAAATGTTTATCAAAACAATGCTAAAAGATTTTACTATAAAAATGCATATATTTACCGCAGAGAGTAGTAGATGTGTGAATATGTAAAAATTCAGTTAAATATACTCATAAAATTGAGTATATTTACTAAATTTAATGTGTTGTATGCCATTATTAACAAAATTTATTTTAAAGTAGTGAACGAACGATGTAAATATTCTTTTTCTCTTTTCTTCCCATCGTAAATATAGATAAAAAAGAAAGATTAAACTAATTGCTTTCTTTCTCCTTTCTTTTTTAAATTGAATACAAGGAGAAGAAAAGAGAGACAGATCAATTTATTGCATCGTTTGTTCAGCAACAAATGTAGTAATTGATGATTGTCACTCACGTTAATTTTTAATCTTATTTTATAAGTTTTAATACACAACAAAAAATACACAAATGATGTCATATTTGTATGAAAAAATTTCAAACATATTCCATGCAAAAGTGACATCATTTTCACATACTTTGTAGCGGATAACAAAAACATTTAACATTTAAGATTCAAATTATGCAATTTCTAAAATGTTAACTCGATAGTCAATATTGTCCACCGATGGTCATATTAAATTAGTAAAAATAAAATACTTTTGTACAGTACTTACGAGGGACTTTATTGGACGCAGGTCAGCGTTCAAGAGCTTCCAGTCTCATCGTCAGGCTAGCGTTAATTGTTTTTATGTTTACGCTAACCTAAAGATGAGTGTGGATGCTCCTGAAAGCCGGTACGAGACCAATTAAGTCCCGTGAAAGTATTTTATTTTTGCTAATTTTAATGTGATTTCTTATATAATAAAATGCAAATAATTAACTAAAAAAGGGTTACAGTCATTACAAAACACATGTTTTCATACATTAATGGCATACATTCACAGTATATTTATTTCTGAAAACCCAATTTTTAAAATAAAACAAGGTTTACAATACATATATTGAAGTGGTGTATAGCCTAATGGTAGACTTTTGAACTTTCAACAGGGAGATCCCTGGTTAAAATATCATTGTCAACCTACTCTGCCTTCATGCATGACATACGACTGCCGACGTGCATTTTTTATATATATTTATAGACTGTTGTATTATTGATTTGTCATACATATGTATTAAACCTATTGTAAATGGCAAATTGCCGTTTATTGATCAAATAAATAAATAAATAAATATTAAGAGCTGTAAAGATATTTATTAAATAAGAATTTGGGTTTGTAAATACTTCAACAACACTCCCAAATACATTCGCAGCAAGCAATATGCTTGTATTGTGAAGACTGAATAGATCAGCAGTGAGGATTTGAACCCAGGAACTATTAAACTCTCGATTACAAGGATATATTTGAGTTTGTAATAAAATATGATAATTTTATGAAATTTAAGTAGTTCAGCTGCAGGATCTTGACTTCAGATCTTCTTATTGAAAGTCTGAGTAGTAACAATCAGGCTACAAGCCACTTCACTATCAATTAAATTCTCACATCCACTTTCTCCTGACAAACAGAATCTCAACAAAACTTTTATTAACAACCAAAAAATTAACTATTCTTAACCTAAAAATAAACTACATTATTACAAAATATTCATATTAACATTTTACACATTATCAAAAATCATCAGTTATATAATTCAATGCAAAGAAGGTGAGTTTATCACTGCCTATTAGCAATATCTTTCAACTAATCAAAATACTAAATTAATAAAAATAAAACACTTGTACAGTACATACTTCCACGGGACTTCATTAGTCTTTAGGAGTCTTTCGGGAGCTTCCACTCCCATCATCAGTTTAGCATGAAATGAAGGAATTACATTGTTATAAAAATAACATTTTACAAAATGTTATTTTAGAATATTATCTCTCAATAATAACTTGTAAAATGTTTCCATAAAGAGTTAGATCATTTCAAATCGCCATCGCAAAAAATAAACCATCACTTCCGATTTTAATGATTTATTTAAAAGATGCTGTGACCATGTTATAAAACTACCTATGCTAAATAATTTTTTTGGTCAAGGTCAAAGACTTTCATCAATTGAGCATTGATGTTGACAAAAACTGACCTTGCTGGTAAACTTAGAACCCCGATAACTTGGAAAGCATTTGACCTAGACCAAAAAAATTTGGCATTATTTTATAACTTGGTTATAGCAACTTGTATATAAAAAATTAAGAAAATCAGAAGTGATGGGTTACCTAGGCTTGGTGAATTGACATAAACTGACCCTAAAAAAGTCATTTTTTTCATTTTACGTTAGTCTGATGATAAGGGTGGAAACTTCTGAAAGCTAAGTACTGAATAAAAGTGTTCTATTTTTATTAATTTAACATCTACCAACTTTTGTCTATTGACAATATTTATACAAAGTTATAAATTAGCTATTCACTCTTTTGAACATCTTTACTATAAAGAGAAACATCATCGTAACATAAATTAAATTTAAAAAAGAAATCAAGATTGATTGATTTAAAATGAGATTTGAATATTATTGATTTGTAGTGTCTAAGCATTGAGGTGCTGTACTCTAGCAAGCAGAGCATCACAAGTTTTCTTAGCATCTCCGAGTAACATAGCCGTGTTGGGACGGTAGAATACTGGATTGTCAACGGCTGCATAGCCAACACCAAGAGATCTTTTCAGTACAACCACCTAGAAATAATATACAACAGTATTATAAAACCATACTATTAAATTCTGTACATTATGTACAGATAAATAAGAGTTAGAGGACTCTTGAAATATATGGGAAAGAGGATATTTCAACAACATACTATTGTTTGTCTTTTGTACCATTGGTTGCAGAATAAATGCTTTGGTAGTCCATAAGACCTTAACTGATTTATGCGTTGATTTATATTGGCTATCATTTAAACGATCAGCATAATAAATATTGATGTTATGTTCAGCAGAAAAATGTATTCTGCCGACAAATATATATCATGTTGATATGCTACTTATGCCCAGCGAGAATATTATATTTCTATTGCAAATAATATGATATTGTAAAACTCTAAATTTAATCGACAAAATTATTACTTGACCGGCATAATGATTATTTGTCCAGCAAAATAATTAAATGAGCAGCAAACCGTGAGCTAATTTTAATTAAACTCGTGAAAGCTAAATTTTTAATCTTGTTCAAATAATATATCTTTGTATGTAGCATCTTTTTATGTGATTTTATATGTAGCATCTGAATGAACGACACTAGCGTTTTTCGACATTTCAGTTAGATATTTCGTTAATATAGCAAAGCGGAAATAGCATTATTTTCGTAGTCATCATTAATTTGGTAAGAAATCACAAAAAACTTCATGTGGATCCGAAGGTAAATCGGTGTGTGAAAAATATTGTTTATCTAATATTTTCTGCCGGTCAAATAATAATTCTGCTGCTCAAATAACAATTCTGCTGGTCAATTAATTATTTTGTTGTGCCAGTATTTATTAAGCTGCTAAAATTTGTTAATTCGCCGATATAACCAAGTTTGTTTGTAAAACAAGTGTTGCGCTTATTTTTTATTTATTGCCGATGAATACATTGTTTGCTGTGCAAATGACTTAAATGCTGATTTTTCTTGCCGAACGAATGGATTAAAAGCCGAACAAATAATTAGTTCCCATTTATATTAATGGCCTTTTATGTATTGTTACAAGTGTATGTGTTCAGTAAAATTTGTAAAATAAATAGCCGACTATTTTGAGTACAGCTAATGAATCAAAGAGATTCACCTGTATGAAAACAGTGTAAATTCTAATCGCATACAAATAGACCATTAAAGGTCACGTGGTCTTGTCTATGGATTTGCTTTAGCTTGAGGGGCAAACAGTCAGATTGCGCAAATCATCCTTGTAGTATTTTATGCCATAAGAGAAAAAAAAGAAAGTCAGATGGCAAAAGAATAACAAAAACGACACTCTCAGTTTTTTTTATTATTAGGTATTCTTTAGGCGTTCCACCCAATATTGAGTGATTTTGCATTACTGACAGTCGGAAGGATAATACCTACATGACAACGCTCTTCTTTGAAATAATTTACTATCTGAGATAGCATGTGTTATGGTACTTTATCTCTTTTTCACGCATAGTAAGAACTACGCAGTTAGAAAGAGATACCACCTTTTTGTTTGTTTTGTTTTAGAACTGCGCTGTTAGAAAGAGATACCACCTTTTTGTTTGTTTTGTTTTTGTTCTGTTGTTGTCCTCCAAACATTTTTCTGTGACGTCATCTTTTAATGGTCTATTGATGGTGGTGTGTGCATGATACAAATGAAACTGTGCAAAAACATACACAACAAAGATTTGAAGTCTCTGTCATACAAGTGAGACAATGATCCTGGCTGCATCAAGTTTTACTGAGAATGTTCAGTAATAGTTGGCCAAAAAGAGCATTGTTCTTTCATCAGTCAAATATTGTGCTTGAGAATGACAGGATACCTGCAGAAACCTTGGTCACGCATAGAATATTTTTTTAGTGGCATTTCCAAAGTTTTTTGACTCCAAACAATTGTGACGAATAAGATTTAACTTTATTGGTACAAGGCTGCTCTAAATAATAATTTATTGAGTTTGTATGAAAAGATTTTTTTTTTTTATTATGATGATATTATATTTTAATTACTACACAGTTAACTTTTCACTTAGATTTATTCAAATCTCGAGCGCTTTAGAGCTATTTTTTATTATGTTAACTTCTTAGAGCTATTTTTTATTATGTTAACTTCTTCTATGTTTAAATTAATATGCAAATGTAAAGGAAGATATCATTCCAATTAAGATTATTATTACTTTTATAAAGCTTTTGTTAATATAAAATACAAAAAAACACTGTTTTTTGTTTCACATTAATGTATACATTGGCATCATCAGGGCAGAGTATAAACTTTTGTTATTTACCTGCTGTGCTTGCCACACTTTAAGTACAGGCATTCCAGCAATAGGAGAGTTAGGATCATCTTCTGCGGCACTGTTTACGGTGTCGTTAGCTCCGATAACCAGCACTAGCTCAGTCTCGGGGAAGTCACTGTTGATCTCTTCCATCTCTAGGACATCATCGTACGGGACACCAGCTTCAGCGAGGAGGACGTTCAATTGTCCCGGCATACGGCCTTTAAGCAGAAATTTAAAATCAACAATTCTGTGAAAAAAAATCTACCTATTTATATATCTATCTAAACCATCACATTATATCCTAGAAATGGGTTAATCAGTGAACTAACTGCATGTAATAAAAATACAGGTCATCCTATCTGCTATATATCTGTTGTAATAATATATATATATAATATATGAGATATTGAAAGGAGAAAAGTTGCTGGCAATAAGGTAAATGGTGCAATCCGACCAATAATTGCAAATAGAAACATATCCACCACAGCTAAAAGGTTGGTGCACTCTGCTATCTTAGTGCCAACACTTATGTATGCAAGTGAGACGTGGACATGGTTAAAAAAGGATGAAAGTGGCATAAATGCAGTGGAAATGAGATCGTTGAGAAGGATGTGTGGCAAGAGTCTGAGAGATCGTGTGCGTAACAGTGATATACGAAAGGAATGTGGAATGAAAGTTGGTGTAATAACAAAGATGAATGTAAATAAGTTAAGATGGTTTGGGCACGTGGAAAGAATGAATGAGGATAGAATGACTAAGAAGATATATTTGGCTGAGAGGAATGGTGCTCGGAGACGCGGACGTCCGAGGATTAAATGGCAAGACCATTTAAATCAAATCCTACAGGACGGTCACGTGTTGAGCACATTGAACAGGAGAGCATGCATGAGGAATTGTATGACAGTGACGGAAGCGAAAGATGTATGCAAGGATAGAAGGAAGTGGCGCTCGATCCTTTCTGCCTACCCCGCGAGGGAAGCGGAGTGATGGTATGTATGTATGTATAATATATGAGTATTTTTTATTTGTACTATGTATATAAGATGTATGCGTGAGGGTGTATATGTGTGTGTGAATGCAATGGTGTGTATAGAGAGTAGTATGCTTGCATTGTGTGTGTGAGCGCCTTATCTTGATTGCCTGATACCTCTTAGGGCCATCATTGGGCTGGTTCGGGTTAAATATTGATCATATTATTATTTTATTTTTATTTTTTGTGTGTATTTATGTGTTTTTTTTTTTTATTATCTTGTCGCATATCTTATAGGTGGACTGATTGGGTATATATGAATTGTTTCTACCCTAAGATATAGGGTTGAGATAAAACAGAATATGTTTATATTTATGTAGTTTACTCCTCCCCAAAACACGAGCTATGCTCAAATTGGGGAGTACTTGAATTTATTACTTTGTCTTATGTTATTGTTTTGTTTTATTGCATGTATTTTTTTTTTTGATTAATAAAAATATTTGAATTTGAATATAAATAGATAAAACTGATATTTATGACTCACGGTTCTTAGTGAAAGTTGATGTTGACTTATTTTTAAATAAAACACTTATTCAGTACTTCCACTGAATAAGTGTTTTAGTTTTTTTTTTTTCTTGATTAGTCGCAATCTGGCTTTCAAGATAGCGTAAAGGGGTTAGTGAGAACGAAAGCTCTTGAAAGCCGGCTCATGACTAATAAAGTCACAGTGGAAGAACTAAATAAGTGTTTCATTTAAAATAAATAAATAAAATTTTATTGGTGCCAATAAAGTATAAATCATAATACATGGTTATAAGTAATACCAAAAGGCGAGATCATCACATACACAAATTCTTCCAGACAACCTGGAATAGATAAATGCAGATATATCGTCCCTCTTCTGACTAACAGTCGAATTGGCTAAAATGTAAATTGTTCAGGAGAACATTTTTTGTGTTTTATCATGTATATTTTCGTCTCTCCTAGTTATATGATACAGTGTAAATATATTACATTATTTTATTTGTACATACCTATTCTTATATATCTCAGAATCATTTTTTGTGATGATGTTTTGAGGAATTTGTAGATACGACAACACATTTTATTTAGAATAATTCGTAAATACGACAAGAAATCAGAAAGCTGTTCCAGGATAACGGTAACAGTTACAGGTGTGATCTTCAGTGAGAACATGCGGGCACATATAAATACACATTGGTGATCATAACTCGATTTCCCCAAAAATGTCAGATACGACAGTTAGTCAGAAGAGGGACGATATATGTCACCGCCCAATAGTTAGATTGACAAGTCAACTACATAAATGAATAGAATAGGTGCGATTGATTTAATGCTGGGATTCAATTGAATGACTTACTGTTTCGTTGAATCACAATGATACGCCAAAAATTTAACACTCAGCCTGATCGAAGCTAGCCCTATTGTTTAAATTTAGTTTCTTTCGTTTCACTGTGATGCTAGCCATTCATTTAACTGACTAATTCAACAATCTGGCGGGGACATATACATTTTTTTTTTATTTATATGAGTGGTATTCTGTTGATTTAGAATTTTAATAAAAATTTACCAGCAACTGGATGGATAGCGAATCTAACTTTCTTTCCCATTTTCTTCAGCATGGAGACCAGTTCGGCAATGGGATATTGAGCCTTGGCTACACACAGACCATAACCTATAAGGAAAAACATATCACAAATTAATAACTAAAAATATATTTAAAAACTTGATCGAGTGCTTTTGCTAACTGATCATTAATGTGCGACCAAATTTGATACTGAAAACAAACCAACACTAACAAATATTTTCATTAAAATTGAAAAAAATAACTATTTTGCAGGAAATATACCGTTGTTGCATATTCAAAAAGAGACATGTGCACACATTTTAATTTAGACATATTCTTTTAAAACTGTTCATTAAGGCATTAAAATTGTAGTTTGGGCTTTTTATTGGCATGTATATTATTCTTTATGTATTGAATTTTAATATTTCATACTAAGAATCACTTTATAAAATGGTTCGTCATTATGAGTAGTTTATTCTAGAAATGTCCAAACATTTATGAATTCACATGTCCCTTTTTGAATATGCAACGACAATATGTAAGTATGTATTGAGGTTCTATTTGCCTTTTGAACAATTTCAGACAACAAGGCAGAAAATAAGTTCTAATTTTGAATTTTGCAATTGATGATTTGACAAATTTAGCCTGGCTTAAATCATTCTCTGTAAATTTGAAATCTTTTGGTGAACACTAACTATAAAGCAACAAGATCATTTAAAAAAAATAACATTAGGGAACAATATTTATTTATACTGATGAAAAATTGGAACTTACGGTGCAATATTGAGTAAGAGCACCTTGGAATAAATTGTTTTGTGAATAAGTAGTCTGGGTTCACTATAGACGTATCTAGTTAAACAAGATTAATTATATATGAATGCTTTTTAATTATAGTTGTTAAGATTTTATATTTTAGTACTAACCTGGAGTGATAATAATTGAGTTAGACTTCTGAATGAGATCAGAGACAGCATCAACATTAAGTTCTGTGTGTGTGGCTCCTTCAGGACGAGCGCTAGTGCCAGTTGTGGTTACTCCATATCCTCCCAGGATCACGTTGGGGAGAGAACGATTCATGGCCTAAACAGAAACCCATTTAAAATATTGATAACAAAGTTTTATAACTAAGATCTCTAGAAGCTGTGAGAGAAGGCAGAAGATTGGTGGGCTGCCTCGGAAGATGCTGGCAAAAACAGATGCCAGATATATATATAGTATGTACTAGATTTGGAGAAGCCAGAGGTTCTGGAAAAAGTATTTAGATGCAATGGACCCCCTGACCCAATTATTATCCTGTGTAAAAAATGTCATCTGTCCTGCACATAGCAAAACAGCTCTTCTACTTTTCTAATTTCTGTCCACTTTTGAATATTTTGAAGCCAAAAAGACGCCTCCTTCTAATCTATCTATGGCTCTCGATATGCTGATAGTATTTATAGTAATTACCTTGCACATTATGTAGGAGAGGATGGCACCAGATGATCCAATGAGAGCTCCCACAACAGTCATCAGGGAGTTATTCAACATGAAACCTTCAGCACAGAGGGCCCAGCCAGAGTAACTGTTCAATACTGTGATCACTACAGGCATATCGGCACCTGGATACAAAAAGAAATGTAAAATTAGTAAATGATGTTTGTTCTTTTTTTCATCAACATCATATAACTACTACTACTATACCATCACGGCATATCATACAAATGGGATAAATAGCAAACCAGCTGCATGTAATAAACATGCAAGCTATCCTCTCCATGCCAACAAAGACATTCAGGATGGGTGGCAAACCTCATCGCTGAATTTGAGATGTTAAATGTCTTTATTTTTCGTATACCTGCCTTTTACAGTACGCACGAAAACTTACAGAAAAGAGTGGGAGACCAATTCTTTGCCGATTGCTCCACGGCAACGTAATATAGTTCAAAACTTAATGCTGATCAATCAGAAAAAAATAATATTATCAAGGATGATCAGAGTCAATGCAGTTCAAATCTCCTACTAGGATAGAAATTGGTATCACTTCTGCTGAGTTTGATTTTTGATCAGCTCTGTACAATTATTTTCCCACTCATTATCACTCCATTTAGGAGTATGAGGTGTCAATTACTAGACACTGTTTCAATGACTACATGGGGATCTCCCACAAGTGGGCTAGCCAATGGAATACACCTTAATTTTTCATGAAGAATAACTTATATTGTAACTATCCAACACAATTTTTTATTTTTTATTTAACAACACAATAATAATAATAGGTACATAAAATTTAAACAATCAACTACTACGTAATAATAAACCATAAGCATTGCCCCAATCAGAATTTCTCCTGGTATAAGGGGTCTAGCTACAGTGTCCTCTATATAATCTATTTGATCACTTTAACACTTATTTTAATTAAATTTCATCGCTCACTAATCACAAACCACTTCAATTCCTCCTTAAAGCTACAGTGTCCTATATAATCTATTTGATCACTTTAACACTTATTTTAATTAAATTTCATCGCTCACTAATCACAAACCACTTCAATTCCTCCTTAAAGCTACAGTGTCCTATATAATCTATTTGATCACTTTAACACTTATTTTAATTAAATTTCATCGCTCACTAATCACAAACCACTTCAATTCCCTCTTAAGGACATTAAGGTTCGCTGTGGACTTAATTATTTTCTCACTGAATTATCTCAATATTTTGATACAGACAAATAATAGATCAAAAAGATTACCTCCAATAGCAGCTGTGAGTGTGACTCCCATGATGGAACTCAGAGCAGCTGTAGCTCCCAACAGTGGCAGACCAGGTACCTCGGGCATGGCTAGCAGGGCTCCACCACATCCCAAGGATGCAGCTAGGAGTCCTGCATTGAGGGCATGACGACCAGGCAACAGGAGAGGAGCTGAGTTTAAGACTCCTTGCAGTTTACCGTAAGCGACCAGAGAACCACTGCAAAAAAATATTTTAAGTGGTCAATTAGATGAGCAGTAACCTTATGCTAGAGTCTCGAATGCTCAATCAAGAGATCCTGGGTTGAATTCCTCCAGCTGCAGTCATACTTCACCATCACTAAACATGCATAATGTTTACTAGGAGAGTGTTTGGGGTGTATATCAACTCGAAATAATAGATTTAAGGTGATATCGTACCTGAAAGTGACTCCTCCAATGTATGTCCCGAGGAAGAGTGCTGTCTTGATAGCATTAGCAGCTGCATCACCTTCCATGGCTGGGAAGTCATGCATATATGTGGCTACACATGTCAGCACAGCGGCCATACCTACCAAACTGAAAACATTACACAAAATATGATACAGATTACCATAATAAAAAATTAGTTTTTTTAGCAACTTAATTATTTCATAAATTTATATCTGAGCCCGTAGACAATTTGTACTTAGCGATCGTCTACTGGCGAACTTTTCAACAATCTACCTACACGTACCGTATAATTATGCGTTATTGTTGCAGTTATTGACGAAAATTCGTTTGTAGGCGATCGCCAAGTACAAATTGTCTACGGGCTCTGGTAATATTTTTAATTATTTTTTGTAAATGATAATCCCTTGTCTTGATTTAGTAAATGTTTTATATCTGTCTGTATTATTTCAAATATGTAAAAAACTCAGTTGTATTTTATAAAAATAAAAAAGAACAAATATAAATAAATATAACTTATGTTTAGAAAGATATCATCACCAACCAATGCACAAATAAATTATGCACAACTCCTAAATTATACAGAATTCATAAATTATACTCAACTCATAGATTATAAACAATACCTAAGTTATGCACAATTCCCAAATTATAAACAATACCTAAATTATACACAATTCGTGAACTGATATTTATTATACAAAATAAATTTAATGACTTTGCAGTGGTTTCAGATCATAAATATGGTACCTATTTGTCATAACGCAGTAAATACATATAAATGCTCTCTCAGGTTTTCCTATATTCGTATGTTGTATAATTATTATTTGTTGCATTCTGTTTGCAGCACAATACAAATCACGGAATTTCAGTTAAAAAGTCAAAAACAATCTCATTTTTACGTTTAACTACATACGTTGCGACCTTTACGATAATTTTTATGACGAAATTGGTTCAAGTAAATTATTCCAATGTCTTACATACCTGTGGAAACCAGCCACAAGCTGTGGTAGATCTGTGATCTCAATCTTCTTAGCGATGAGTGCTCCCATACCTCCGCCGATGAGGGCAGTACCTCCCATCTGGCAGAGAACTTCCATTGATGGAGCCACAGCACCAAGAGTGGCGGCAATACCACCAGACACACCAATCTAAAAAAACAATATAAACATACTTATTTGTATCCATACTCGGAATAGTCAGCAGGCCGACAACAGCTCATCATCATCACTTTTCGCTTACATCACTGTCATACAAATAAGGCATTCACGATGGGTGGCTGAATTTAAGATTATTAAAGTCCTTAGTCTTATAAACGATAATGTGGATAAAATAATTTTAGTAACTTACCATTCCCAACGAGTTTCCTTTACGAGCTGTGACCTGAGAGCTGAGTCCAGCTAAAGCTCCCACACAGCAGAGGGAAGATGCCAGATAGGCCATCTGGTGTACCTCAGGGTAACCATTCATGGCTGTGGCAACGTAACCAGCAAGAAATGCGGCTGCTGGTAAAGAGTACAGAATACCATATTCTTTAGGATCTCCTGGTCTAAAAATAATATAAATAAAAATATTTTGAATTCATTTATTTGTATTTTAAGATTTAAAAGACAGTGTGGATGGTCAAGATGGCAATAATGACTTACCTCTTGAACATATCCAACATCCTCTGCGTGACGAGGAATCCTCCAAATACGTTGACGAAGGAGATGAGAGCAGCTGTAGCAGCCAAACCCTAACAATATGTAAAGAAAAATGTAATACAAATAAATTATTCATAATTTTTATTCATTACATAATTTGGCCAATTTCTATTATAGGTTATCCAGTAATATCCAGTACGAAAATATTTATTGATGATCATAGTTGTATTTCTTTTTAATATCTTTCACTGTACACTGTTGCAAGATATCATAGGGCGCCCAGATATGAGATGGGGGAAGGGTGGAAATTATAATTCTATAATGATTTATTCCTCAATATGATTGAATTTCATGGCATAATTATGCATTTACATAATATTGCATTCACGGGGCGAGATGCACTCCCTCATTCCCATATTGTCATCTGAGCACTTCTATGATATCTTATAACAGTATACAGTGAAAGATAATAATAATAAATGTAATTATGATCATCAATATATATTTTCGTGATGTGTAGGTACTATTGGATAACCTATAGTAGAAATTGACCCATAATTCTAATTGAAAAAAATAACCATAATTACTCTGCTTACAGCAATACCTCTTTTACGGGACGTTTTGTAAAGAGTTCAATGGAGGAAGATACTTATAATAAAATAACAGCAAGAGAAAAAACTTGAAACAACAATCATGAATTATGAGAAGTAAACACAGAGTTATATTATAATTGGTTAGCTGGAAGATGCTCAAAGTGAAGTGTGCCTCCTTACAACTTATTTCCAATGATTCAAAAACTCTTAGTTCTCTGGAGTTTTCAGTTTCAATGACTTTGGAAGTGGAAACCAGGTCACTATATAACTAAATATAAAGTAAAACTAAAATCAAGTGTGTGTTCTTCAATATATAAACATCGAGTTTTACAAAATAAGTGTCAACTCAATCAATATATACGGACATTCATTGAGATCTATATTTGAATGAATGTTTTAATGTTTCTCAATCTTACCTGCACAGTATTATGAGGGAGATAGTCCCCACCCATAAGTATCAACCCTCCTACAGCCGTAATACCAGATATAGCATTAGTTACTGACATGAGTGGGGAGTGTAGAGCAGGTACAACACCCCATACTGTGTGGTAGCCTACGATGCCTGACAGAGCAAATGTTGTGGTCATAGTGGTGAAGGCTGGGTTAGGGGAGACCATGCCAAGACCGATGACTGATGTTAGACCTGGATACAGAAAAGAACAATGTTTCCAATAAATATTATTCTAATCTTATATTATAATCTCGTTGATGTTCAAAGCTTCCCCTGAGAGCACTCAACCAGAATCATCATGACGCCTAAGTCACCAGCGAAGAATAAATCTCTCACTCTTTTCTACAAGCGTTCCAGTGGCCTACTGTTAAAGGTAGGCATTTGTAAAATTTCACAAAGAAGACAATTTCTATCTTCAATTCTGCAATAGCAGCGTCCACACAGCAGAATGAAAATGTCAATCATCAAACTTCAATCATTTGAATACATTTCGGCGCATTCTTCAAAGAAATATTCGAATGAATGCCTTTGTTACCCATCCCAAGGAGAGCCTCTGAAACTTAAAACCCATCACTCTTGCCTTCCACCGTTTTCGAAGAGTCGTAGTTGGAAGAGATCACGCCTTTGCGATAAACTCGCCCCGTGTATATTGAATTGTTTGTAATCAATGTACAGTAAAGAATAAATAAATAAATAATTCTGTATGCTCATTGCAGTTTCTTTTGTAACCTATAATTTGAATATACTTTCACTCAATTCAATCCAGTCCTTTTTTTTATTTAACACACTTACCTGTTGTATATAAGAATGAGTCCTTAAGAGTAACACTGAACGGATCTGGTTTGACAGCTTCCTTGATAGCGGATGCTTTGGGAGCAGCTGCAGCAGAGATAGCTCCTGGTGCAGGGGCTGGAGGGGGCGGTGGGGGCCACATCAGCTGTCCCTTGTGTAAGATGATGCTGCCACGGGTCACCTCATCTTCTAAATTGATGTTGAAGTGATCTTGTTGTCCTATAATAAGAAATTTACATTTATTTATAGACTAGTTTTTTTTTTGCAAAATTTATGTTGGCACGAAGATCTGTACATTTGTTACATGCAAAAGTTAACTGGCTACTGGTGATGATGGTTTGAATGTATGCATGTTAGAGAGAATTGTTGTCCAATGTCAGATTTAACTCAATCGCTCTTCAACATTCAGGAAAAATTATTGTTCACGTCTCACTTGCTGCATTTTTCTCATAAAAATAATTTGATTATAAAAATTTACATAAAATAAAAAATTTTTGATGATTTATTTCCTTTATTTTTCGTTTTCTTGTAGTTTCTTAAGTGCCAGTATTATTTTTCTAATAATCACTAACTATTTTATTATTATCTTGAAAATGTTACCCTGCATTGAGACCCTAACAACTTTTGGCCAAACAATCTCAGCAGGAACAAAAAGCAAGACAGAAAAAAATCACAAAAGAGACATCATCAAAGTAGAGTCTCCATTCTAGCAATGAAGTCATTGTAATGGTATGTTGAAAATATCAACATGAACATTCAAATCATTCAATAATTTTATAACTATGCCGGCAGGAAAATTTGGGATTATGTTTGTTCTACTATCCGGTGAATAAAAAAGCAAATTATACTGTCGAGAACGATTGTATGATATTAGGATTAAGACGATAAACTCGCTCAATATCATTGGATTACTTTGAAAACCACTTAAGGAGTTTGAAAAAATGCCTCACACAATATACAGTTTTATTTGAATCCATTATTTTGGAAACTAAACCTATCTCTAAAAAAGCTCTTAAGCTGTAAGAATGATACTAAATGTGACAATAATAACTCACCTAAACTGAGTAAAAATCCTGAAATATTGTTTCCATACAACGTAGATGACTGCGCTGGCATTCTAGATGGTAGATCTGTAAGACCAATGTGTGTTACTCCGTGTATCTGTGCCACTGTACCTGGCTTAGTAGTCTCAATATTGCCGCCTGCCTCTGCAGCCATATCCACAACAACGCTGCCGGGGGCCATACCTTTGATAGCATCCTGAGGAATGAGTTTTATTTTGAAATTAATTTTCAGTGATAAGTAGAAACCAGATAACTTGAAAACCTCAATCTCTTTCTCTGTGCAACCTGTCTCTCTCCCTTCCCAATGTTGGTGATCACTATGCCGAAAACTCTGCAGCTCTGAGGCCTGAGTCAATAACACATTTTCAAGTTACGTTTTTGTTCCGTTAACGTTCGAGTACCTATAGATGAAGTTGCAAACAAGTGTCAATTTCGTTGCTAAGATACACAATAGTTACGAAAATTAACATTTTGGCGCAACATCGTCTACATTTGAACGCTAACGGAACGAAAACGTAACGTGAAAATGTGTTATTGACTCAGGCCTCTGTGCTGTCCAGCATGAGTCCTCTACTTTTATTATCCCGATTTAGTCAAAGGCTAACTTGGGCCAAACAACAAGGTTTAACTTTGGATGAGCCACAAAAAAAAATCACTTTTCATAGAATCTTGAATAAGTGGGGTAGGCAGAAAGAATGGAATGCCATATTGATCTATTCTTACATACTCCTTTCACTTTCTTTACATTCGTCCAGTTTCACATACATTATACATAAAAAATGAAAAATTAATGTCTACATCCTGACACTTGACATCTCTATTTTATTATACATATATTATTGTGTGCCGATACATTGGCTGGGCCATAAAAATGCGGACAGCGAGGAATAAATAAATAAATAAATTAGTTATTGAAGTTTTTCACTACATAAACTAATACATAAAAGTAGAATTTTTATTGATAAATATTACCTCTAGAATAAGTAGCGGAGCCTTCTTCCCTGGAATAAGGGCTGTGGTGATGACCACATCAGAGTTCCTTGTTTCTCTACCCAACAGTTCTCTTTCGGCCTTCATGAATGCGTCACTCATCTCTTTGGCATATCCTCCAGAGCCACTGCCGTCTTCCTAGAATGTAAAAAAGAAATTGTTAAGTATCTATTCTAAATATATTAATTTTTTGCAATCTTACTCTCTGATATTGCATATTTTAACCTTTTCATAATGCACATAATTCAATCTACAATAATATTTGTGACACAAAATTATAAAGCAATAGTAAATTATGGGGAGATTTAATCGGGAGAAACCTTCAGACAATCTCTGAAACCACTTTAAAACAACAAACGAAATATCAAAGCGAAACAAAGATGATCACACAAACTCCCAAAAGTAAACATTAACAAGGAACACGTACTATTCCTTTTAAGGAAAAATAACACCATTTCATTACCATATAAGGGCACAAATGATTCACTACAATGATCGCTCTTTGTATGGACACTCCCTGTAAACTTATGGGCATATTTCATGGAATAGTATATAAACCTCCTGAATGATACATCCTCACTTCAGCCCGTCAATAGTAGTGGTTGAATGTTGTTTCCATACAATGTAGAGACCATAACTTGTAATAAATAATCGCGTTGAGTATTAATATAAATCAATATATTCATTTGCGTTTGATTTACAACTCCTGATCACCTCAACGATACCAAAGTATCAATAGTGGTATAACCATTGTTATGAACTTTCTGATGATGTTTTCATCTATGTTGAGAACAAATTGCATTTAATGACATCCCTAAATAAAAAAATATGTCACAATTTGTCAAAGCATAACAAAGTGTATTCAACAACATTATTTTTTACTAACCTGCATATCCATTGTAACAAATGTAGCTCCCAATGATTCAATTTGTTCTCTAACTGCGGGCCTTGTATCAAAAGCCCTCACTTTGGCTCCCATACACTTGGCTTGTGCTGCTGCAGCTAAACCAGCCACACCAGCTCCCACCACGAGGACATTGCAAGGAGGGACACGACCGGCCGCTGTTATCTGACCTGTGTAATATTAGTAGAAAGTAATGGACTATTTTTATTTATTTCACAATAAACTTAACAATCTTAAAACTAGGTATTGTTAAAATTTGTACATAAAAAGCTGCTGCTTTATTTTAGCAGATACCCCTTTGTGTCTTGTGGGGGGGCCTTGATTTTGGTCCTGGTTAGTTGGATAATGCTCGAAAAAAGGTTGGAAACCCTTCTTTTATCAGCTGTATACTTTTGCATAAATAATATTATTACACGTGCTGTCTGCTACAACTACATATATATCCTCCTATTATATAAATATTTATTTATTATTTATTTATTTTATTCTTCACTGTATATATTGGTTACATTATTTCAAATCAATACAAAGTATCATAAAAATATCAGTTATACAATTCAATGTAGGTACAGAGGGCGAGTTTATCGCTAGAATGCAACATTTTCCAACTAACCCAGTAATAAAAATATATATTTTTAGTTTATTAGTCTATTATACATGTATTAGTGTTTATGCACTTGTACCTATATACTTACTCATTTGAAATTAATTGGTAGTATGCTGTAACCGATTTTTTTATATTGCTTTCTTTTATCTGGTTTCACTTGTTGTTTTGTTTTTTATTGTACTATATTTGTTAAGGCTGTTAAGGATTTATTCCATAGCACACTAATTTTGTCTATGAAAACATAAAGTATAGATGTCAACTTTCCTTCTTTCTTCTGTGCTAAAACTTGTAAGAATGAGCACCGTATTTTGCTGTGCTCTGTATATTAAAAATAAAAGTCGATACATAAGTAATATAAAATTATAATTTATTTTAAATAATAAAAGTGAACCTTCAATCCATAAAGAACATCAAGAAAGGCTTATGGTTAGTTGGAAGAGATCGCATCTTTGCGATTAACTCGCCCTCTGTATATTGACTGTCTTTATTTTGAATGCATACCTACCTTCTATGAAATTGTTTGTACTCAATCAATATACAGTAAAGCAGTACTCCGCAACCTTTTCTCCTATATGGCACACCAAAATTCTTCCTAGAATTCTGCGGCACACAGTGGTCACGAATAGTAAAATTTCTACCCCACCCCCCATTACTAAATTTACGAAATGGTAAAGGAATTTGAAATATTTCAATAACTCCTCAGTTTTCTTAAATAATATTTACTCGAATCATTAAATATCCAGAATTTTTACAAAATATCCAATACTTTATCTACCGCTTTTTCACTTGACTATAATATAACTTTAATTAAATAAATAATAAAAAAATTGTATTACACTGCGGCAAACCTGTATTCGGCTCACGGCACACCGGTTGCGGAGCACTGTCCTAAAGAATGAATAAATACCTACATAAATAAAAATAGAATAAATATTTATAGATGAGTAGTATGTTATTTACCTGAAAAGAACCTTGGGAAGTAGTTGGACGCTTCAATAACAGCTCTGTAGCCGGCTACATTAGCCATGGAACTGAGGGCGTCCCATACTTGTGCTCTGCTGATACGAGGAATACAATCCATAGCTAAAATAAATAAACAAAACAAAATTTAAAATCCAATATCAAGATACATTGTAACATTCTACAATCCTACAGCCTTGGTTGTAATATTCTTCATCCCTTTCTTTCCATTTCTATACGGAGAGTTCTGTTTACATGAAAGGGTTAGGAGTGTAGTGATAAGTAAATTTTTGTAAAATTAAACTGTAAAGTGTTGTCCCTTGAGTAAAGATTTTTTTATATATATCTGGGTTTTGTTATAAACCCAAATACAACCGTATACACCTTTCACAGTAAGCTAAAAGCTTGTGTCATGACAGGAGAGTTTGCCGGCACCTGGGATCGAATCACGGACCCCTTGTTCACAAGGCCAAGACTCTACCTCCAGGCTACTGACAAACTCGTACAACCTAATTTTAGTACGTAGCAATAGTTAACTGTAAGAATATAGTTTGTAAGAATATTTTAGTAGTGAGTAGTAACATTTGGGGGGAGAAAGGTGAAAAACCCTTAATGTCATGGATAGGATGACCTGTATATTTGTAATTTGCAATATGTTAATCCGCTAGCTACTCCACTTACAGCTACTGTTGGAGTTATAGTAAAATTTTCTTACCGAATGCATTCATCTTTCTATCAGCCAACTTGGCGATGAGATCCTTATTCTGTGCTGGATACAGGAATGAGATGAGAGTGGAGTCATTTCTGAAGAGGCCCACTTCATTTTCAGATGGCTGACGGACTTTCAGAATAATGTCTGGAAATATAATAACAATTTATTGATAAAATAAATCATGAGCAATTGGGGAGTTATTGTGTGGAGGTAATATCTTCCAGCTAACCAAAATAATGTGTGATACTATGTTGACAATGTGTGTAATTAATACTAAACTTAATTATAACTAATTACATGCTTAGCTCTAAGTGTTTCCTGTAATGAATACTACAAAATGAAGGATTAAGGCACGGGAAGGAACTATTTAGGATAAATCCATGGATTTACAAGTAAATATACGCTGAATTTATAAGGATAGTAGAAACACTATTGTAAATGTTTGTTTTCTCTGGAATCGCATTGGCTGAAAGTTGTAATGATCCTTATAGAATATGGTATCTTTTCAATAATAAGAATAATTTTGCACATACCTGACTGGAATGTTTTTGGTGCATCTGTGATCTTTGCTCCAGCCTTCTCGTACATCTCATTAGGGAACTTGGCCAGGGCACCAGCATTTTCTTCCACCACAACTTGAAAACCTCTCTTTGTGAGGTTAGACACTACTGTGGGAGTAATGGCAACCCTGAAAAAATAGGAAAAGTCAATTGGCTGAAGGGATACACCAAATTTCACCAACCATCTCTTTTTTTGAAAATATGAGTAGGTACTTTTTAATTTAATTATAAATTTATTATTCATTATGAATTTTTACAATGTAGTTGATGATGGTGTATTATTTCACTTGAACTATTAATGAAGAGCAGTGCGATACAGAGGTAACACTCTTACCTCTGAGTTACGAGATATCGAGTTTGATTCTCACCCAGAGCAATCATATAAATACATTATTTTGGGACAAGCCCAATTTGTGTGAATCGTCGATCTATATAAAAAGATCTCACCTTCTTTCGTTGTTCCAACTCTCTTTTGGTACTCCAACTGTGAGTTTTGTGTAGGGGACCCCGGTGGGAGCTGGTTTAGATCCTGGTGGCTGTGACGCCAGTCCTCTACGCCACATACTATTACCACTACCAGGCTTCTTGGAAGCGGCGGAGACGCGAGTGGCACCGCGGGAGAGAGCCACGCGGATCCCCATGGCCGCGCGGGCACCACACATGCCGCACATTGCGACTTAGTGGTGGTGATGGCCTGAAAAAAAGAAAAATTTATTTCTGAAAAAAAAAAATAAGTTGAAACTACGTTACTAGCTACATTTAAATCATCAATTTATTGGTCTGTTGGCTGCCCCATTTGTGGAATACGCCGTAATGGTATAGATAGATAACAATAATGATTTACATTTAAAAATATATTTTGAGAACATTTGTTTAATGGCATGGAGAGGAGAATCTGCATGTTTATTACATGCAGTTAGTTCGCTGGCTACCCCACTTATGGGATATGTCATGATAGTGTTGTAGTAGTTATAAAAAGCAAAAATCACGTTTTCTAGTGATTCATCAAATTCTGTGCTTCCTATGAAACATCAAAACAATATTTTTTTTATGTTTCATACATAGGGGACTTATTCAAAGTAATGACAAAAAAGTAATTTATTAAAAAAGTTTCTATGAGTTTATAAAAACAGCTGATAAAATAGATCTGTTATAGATATAATATTATTTTTGTCTGTTCACGTGTATGTTCGCTATAAACACATTACCAGACATGTAATAGGGAAAACAACAGTGGCGTGCCTTCCATACACGCATAAAAAACCGCATGCCTAATAATGAAGGAGTGAAGATTTGAAAAGTTGAGTATTTGCTGAAATTCGTATGCAAAAACAATGAGATAGTTAAATATCTCAAAAACTTATAAAAAGTCGGGTATTTTCTTAACGTCGTATTTTATAAAGCTGTAATGATATATTTTTTTTTATTATTAATTTGCATGTATTTTTTACACAATGTAAGGTTGTGCAAAATTCAATCGGAAGAAGCGAGAAAGGCGTCCCAAAGGTTACAAATTAGTGTTTAGCTGGCTCAAGTGATAATTTTCGGTGTCCATCAGTGATATGTTACAACTAGATTCGCACTAGTATTAGTAGTATAGTAGATTCGCAATGTCATACAAATATTCTCTAAAAATGTGTACCCACCCGTCGAGGTACAATACCTGAGTAATATAATATTCATCTCTTTTCTTATGTATATATTCATCTCTTTCTACCGGCCTTTGACGTCTGTAGTAATCCCCATTCTCATATTGTCTATCTCTTGTTATCTACAAACAATTTATATGTATGTCGCTTTTTTTCAAACTAAAAATTGCGGCACCAAGGTCCGCAAAGAGATTTTATTGATGGTACATGTTTGAGATTCATATTGCAAATCTAGGTATAACATATCACTGGTGTCCATGGACAATTTTCGCCAATTCACGATATAAGTTCCACAAATCGATTAGATGTTGCATTGTGTAAATTTGGTTCATCAATCGAAATATTTGATTGGTTTCGTCATTTGCACGTTGTGCACAAATCCAGTAAAACAGTAAAAAAATTATTTGGAAGAAATCGCAATGTATTGATAAACTCGCCCTCTGTGCATTGAATTGTATAATATTGTTATTGATAACTTTATGATACTTTTGTAATGATCGATGTTTTAACAATGCACCAGTTTAATAAAAAATAATAAATAAATAAAATTGGTAAATAGTCATTTGTGCGTATCTTACTTATTAAAAAATATAAATTATGTTAAAACAAACAAAGAATAGAATATTTGAGGGGTATAAAAGCAAAAGAAGAAACGGTATAAAGTTATTAAAAAACTGATTCAGAAGCAAAAACAATTCAATAATCTAAGAATAATGTATTGTGACTCTTCTAATATAACCTCATTTATTAAAAAAACATTATTTTCCATCTAAGTAAAAATAATTTCGTACAAAAGAGAGTACAAATTATAAATTTATAAGTTTTTTCGATAGATAACGAAGGTTACTATATTTTAAAGTTGCTTTATAATAAATGTTGAAAAAACGGCCCGCAAAAAACTGCTGATCAAAGAAAATAGCTAATATTGATACAATACATTGAACATCAGCTGATCAAACAATAGGCAAGTATACTAGGATTAGTATCCACATACATAGACTGAATAATTTAAGGTTATGTTAAAACCATGTACTTTCGTTCATAAATAATAATAATAAACATTATTGTGCAATAAAAAACAAACAATTACAAATTAAAACGTGATGTTTACCTAATACCTGCCAAAAAAGGGTACTGGCAAATTTACAGAAAACAGTGAGGATTCAACGGACTTTACCGAGGACTCCACGGGATATAGATAAATAGACGGCCAGTGTGGCGCGGAGATTGCCTTTGAGTAACGAGGTTCCGGGTCCGATTCCCGGTCAGGGCAGAATGAAGAACGAACTTCTTTCAAACTGGTCTGCGTGTTACATGTACCTATATAGGTATGTTTAGTGTATCGTATATATGTGTCCTTGTGAAAGGAATGGTGTATTGTGAAGGAGGGAGATCCGGGCCGTCGGAACCCTTGCGAACGAAAGAAAAGTGTTATTTTTTGGCCAACTATCACTGAACATTCTCATCTCATGACCCAGCCAGGACCATCGTCTCTTCTGTCATGGAAAGAGGTGACGCAATTGGCGCAGATTCGCTCTGAATGGAGGAGGCTGGTTCCTGCTCTGTGCCCCCTAGAAGAGAGTTGAGGGCGATGATGATGTATGTGTATCGTCGCGTTAGTACCCATAATACGAGATTCATATATTAATTTGGGACTAGCTTGACTGTGTGAATTGACTATATGCATACTATGTTCTGTTATGATAAATATAAATTGATAAGGTTACTGACCACCGCTACATGTCATAGTTTGAACATAATAAATGTAGGAATGAAATGATGCGTTCTATCAATTAAGTACGGGAACTACCAAATAATAACCTTAAAGATACAAAGGAGAATGGCCTTATTTCAAAAGGCAATGACCTATTTTATACCACGGAAGGAATAATGGTCGGGGTCGGTAACGCAAAACATAGGTACGTAAAAATATTACATCTCCTATATTATAAACTGTATGAAAAAGGACAACAAAGGAAAAAAAGTAAACTACTTTACGACATAAAAAACACGTGAGTTTTGTATTGATAGATGGTTCTACGTTCCTTTTTTAAATTTCAAATCACAACAGTGTGTAAGGCAGTGTTTCCTAACCTTTTCTGATCTTACACTAGATTAATTTCTTTATTGTTGGCGGTAACCAAATCTTTATCGTTTCAGACGTTCCAGGCAACCAAACCAAACATTACAATACACATAAAAAGTATTTATTGGCACAAAGTAATATAATCACTAAGGAGAAATTAAACCACTTTCCTGATATCATTTAGACTCCACGAAACAAAAAATAAATAAAGGGAGGGCTCAGGATTTACTAAGTTACCCGATTTTCAAACAAATTCGCGGTTCAATGATGATTGGGGACCACAGGTATAAAGCAACAGGTATAAAAATGTAAAACACTGTTGAAACACAACTCATAAGGGGAACCTACCCTAACAATTTTTGTTAAACGCATAGGTACCTTGATATTTTGTGATTTTTTTTACTTTTCCCTACATATGACATGTATTTATTATTTGCACATTCAATAAATCATACATTTTTGTACAATTTTTAATTTATAAATAAGTTTCTTTGAAAGAAATCCATGTAGTGTTTTGTTATTGAATTTTATGTTTGCCAGCTGTTGTAGATTAAATATTATAATTTAAGGATTGTTTGAAAGAAATTGCTAACATATCATTATGAAAACATGTGAAAGTACGAAACATTTATGTATTTTTTCCTTTTTTTTCTTCGTTAAATATTTATTTTTGTTTTTCGCTAACAACATCCTAGATCTACAGATTTACATATTTTTTTACATAACTAAACACGAACTCGACTTCAATTAAAATAATATTTCATTAAAATTAAAAAAAAATTAAATCGATCTCAGGTGCCAGCAAACTCCCCTTTCACCACACAAACTTTTCAAGCTTACTGTGAAAGGTGTATAAGGCTGTATTTGGGTTTATAACAAAACCCAGATATCCTCTAAAAAAATCAAGATATTATCTTCCAGTAGCTTGACAGGGCGAATCATCAGGAAATTTGTAATATATTCTTATTCATTTACGAATTCTTCGCTATTTACTACATTATGTACCTATATCATAATAGGAATATTAGTCAACAGACATCTCCATCTGCACAACTAACAGATTGTGCAAACTACCTCAAGTAGGAAACAGGAAGGGTGTTCCGATGCTCACGAAACGGCTTAGGCTGGTTTGAGTGCTCTTCACCCATGATACGTTCATTCTATCCCACCAATGATAATTATTCATAATCACATCAATTCCAATTTCAAACCATCATGTTTAACATTCGTTGTGCGTACATATCGACAGCAAACATCTGTGTCATAATTTATTCGATTGCGGGTCCCTTGCCATGAAATTAAGCAACAGCTGATCTGGGATAAAAATAATTTAGGAACTAAATCACTGCTTGAAAAGAATAGAATAGATAACTGTTTAGTTTATAAATCATAACAAAAGTAAGCAAGTCAGCTATAAATAAATTATCGTAACTGCTTAGCTTTTGTTTTACGATAACATACAGTTAATAATTATATATTGTGATAACCCGTTCCGCTGTATCGAACCAATATATTATTATTAACCAATCCAGACAAAAACAGTATGTTCTTTTGCACTATAAATAATTATAATTATGTATACAATATGTAATCTAATCATTACAACTTGCATATTATTATTTTGTATTTATTTTAAATAATACTGCGATAATTGGTCAAACAATTGCGGGCCAGAAAACAAGAAAAATATAATACAATAAAATTAGCAATGCGCCTACAATATTATGACAGTGTGCAATTCTATGTTTTATCTAATTGATTAGATTTAGTATATGGAGTTAGTATTTAGATTTTCAAATATTTAATAATAGAATTTAGAATTTGTAGGACATATAAATAATAAATAGATCACTTTTCTCAAAGCGATATCAGATTTTCCGTATAAGAGTCAGATTGCATTTCAATTTTGGTGAGCTTTTAAAAAAATAGCCATAAACAATTATAAACATGTTAATTTTATTTCTAAATTGAAAAATAAAGAAAAACTCTGATTTTAATCTACATTCGTATTGTTTGTACGGGCCAGTTTTTACATTTGAGCGGGCCAATGACAAACTATCCTCACTGACATCCCTTCTCGCTCTTCGCAAGTGTTTACTGGTACCACATCACGATAATTATTTAAGTCAACACACGTTATAGCTACATATTATTACTGCCACATACTCATTACATATTAAAATAAGTGTATATTTATAACGATATGGGCTGGAGACAATGACGTATAATAATATTATAATGAAAGCGAGATAACATGTGGAAGCGTGCCCTTAATACGATCGTATCACGAAAAAAGTTCACTTAGAAACGAGTTTAACAAAGTTATGATATATAATATTAAACAAACATGGATTATTCACACAATTTTAAAGAATTTCAAGACATAATAGACAGTCTCACAATATAATTCCCTTGTAAATAAATCACCATTCTATCACGAGATAAGAGAGAACAGATGCGAGGCAATGGACCACTACTTTTGTGGGTCACACGAAAATATAGCAATAGTTTGAATGGGGTTTTATGTATGAAAAATTTATCAATACTCACCGGAGAAAATTTATTCAATTAATATAGTTTTTGTACTATATTATTGACATCCAAAACACGACGTGCTAATGAGATAAATTGAGAAAAATAATTATCACAAAAAGCTTGCCGCCCGGCTCACGATACCACCGACTGACAAATCAAATGTCAGTTTAACACTAAAAATAACATTTAAATCTAGGAAATTTTTACAAATTATAAATTAATCTAATGGTAAAAATGTGCACAATTATTTTTTTAAATATTTTATTAAACAAATCGTGGTATAAAATGTTATAATTTCGATAATTTTACAAACATACGCCTCCCGCGCGCCGAGACGTTCGTAAAATAAAAAATACGCACAACATTCACACTCCGACCTCGGCCGTAGAACAAAGTAAAACTGGGGACGAGAGCCACCTAATACACAAGGACCAACACATTCAACACATAACAATTATTGTAATAGAAATGCTTGTATACATTTTGAAGCGGTGCCTTCACGCATCCTGAATATTGTATTCATAAAGTTGGCTAAACTGTTTCATCTTCATGGCGGCTAATACACAATGTTGTGCAAAAATATATTTTCAATAAAATTTCAGTTTCATTCAAATTTTTAACAAACATTTTAAAAGTAATGTTTTTTTTAATGATAATCACTAATTAATATTATACAACTTTTGACTGTTCATTCATGGATTTTTTATACAGTTTTGTATAAATTTAAAGTAAGAAAATATTAATTCCCATACATACGTAATAATTATATTTTACCCACATAACGCAAGGATAAAAACCAGTTGTTTATATTAATTTAGTTTTCTTAATTTTACAATCTAAATCCAGTGTCATGTTACATAACGAAAACTAAGAGTTAAATGAATGCCATAATAATTATAGATAATTCATATTGTTATTTAGATATAACATTAAAAAAATATTTCAAACATAGATAAGCAGGCATTAGAATTCCGAAGTATTATTTTTAAACAAACATAGAGAAATGAAACTTTAAGATTATTTTTTGGAACAATCAGTTTTTCAAAATCAGGTTGAATAGAACGAATAACTATTTTTTGATATTTATTTCGATTTATAATTTATGGCATCCCTCAGTACAGATCCCTCAGAACTTGTAAACTAACTGCATTTCAAATTTGTGACAGTTAGAAATTCATTAATTATTTATAATAGTTAAATTAAATTCATAAAATATATTAAAATTTGATAAATAACAATAAATAAATTTAAAAAAAAACTGAAAATGCGCCCTTGCGGTGGTTTGTAGCACAAAACGGCGCTCAATAAATTGTCCAGATTATTATTATTTAATTAATATGCAAGTTTTCTCTGTGTCAAAAAAAAATAGAAATTCAAAAAGAGAAGGCACACTCCATCATTGCTGCATTTATGATATTTTTAAATGTCTTATATACGTAACCTTCTACAAGTAGGTACCCGCCTTTTGCAGAACACTTTAAAACATACCTTCAGAAAAAAGTGAGAAGTAGATCTTTCCAATTCTTGAAAAATTACTAGTTTTAGAAGTATAATGAATGCTGCTCTTTTCACTATAGCTCCCTTGAAAGGTTGAAAGACCGTAAAACGGCGTCAAAAATAAATAAATCGTCATATTGTGGGCACTAAACCTAAATATATAGAATTATCCCATTTGTTATCATATGTATTTGAACTTGACATTGAAAAGGATCAAGTTGATGTAGATATTAATAAATTCAAATATGGCATTGACCTCTTATGTCTACAACACCCAAACATAATCTTTATTACTAAGCATAATATATAAGTACCATGGCGTTTGTTATATTATATTATGTTCTGAGGACGATGAGCTATTTTGCTCAACGCCATTATTCTGATTGAGTTCCTTTATACAATATAATATAGATAGGTAGGTATACCATCAGTCAGTCTGATTAATTTTGCTATAATATAATATGTCTATACTAAAGCAATTGTTACGAAAACTCAACAATTACAGGGTAACATAACTCGTGACTTACGAGAATTACAAAAATAAATAAGGAATTCTTTTCACATAATGTATATTTCTTTTTTATCTCGTTAATTTATTTAATAGAAACTACAAAACATACATCACTTGCGTAGCGCTGGTATTAGAGGAGACTTATTAAATTGTTCTTCTGTTTATTTATCTTATTTCTTTATAATATATTATTTTCTTAATCTGCCTTTGAACATACTCTGCGATTTAGATTCCTTTACCTTATTAGGGAGTTTATAGTAAAACATAATTGTTGCGTGCAGAAAACCAAATCCATTACATAAAACCAAATCTTGATATTTCTTGATAAATAAAACATTATTTTAACATAATTATTCAATTCACCAACGACGAAGTATGCAGCCTATCCTGATTGTCTTATTCTTACTTTTTATTAGCACAGAGATGAGATCTGCGTGACGTGTACCTATCTAATTATAAATGTACTGGCTACCCCGGTTATGGTAAGTATGTAGGTATATAAATTTAAAACAGAATGAAGTAAAGACACTCAGACAAAAAACCATACAAAGAAAACAATCATTATATTAAATATGAAAAAAAAACACAACTACTGTGTTCAGTTTTACTTTATATTTTAATCATATGGTAAACTAGTTTCGACTTACAAAGTCATTGTCAAACTCTGACAATTTGACAATGACTTCGACAACTTGACAATTACTTTGACAATGACTCTGACAACTTGACAATGAATTCTACAAAACAAACGTCAACTCAATCAACAAATCTTTATACTCTTCAAATTTTAATATCTAATGGTTCTCGTGTGTTTTTTAAATCAGAAGTTTTTTCATCACTCACAAGACAGTAGAATATTTTGCGATCTATTAACCATTGGTTTCGCACATCTGCGACATCATGTAAGTCTTCACCTTCTATACATTTACATACGTATGCTAAGCTCACCAATTAAAATTCATGTCAGGAACACTAACAAAATGAAACACGTATAACTAATACATTAGGATTATAAGCGTTATTGGGTCCTTTTATGATACCTACACAGTACACATACACATACCTACTAACAATCAATTATTTAATCAACTTCAGTAGGATATAAGCATATTATGGGGTGTTCACATTTGGCGAATATCGCCAGCCGAATTTCAAAATATAACGCCAGGCGAAAAAACAAAATTCGCCGTACACCCATTGATCGTCACACCTGTTCACACAAGTCCACCGATATAGAAACGATCTGTCAGATGCGCTTTGATTTTGACACTGTTTTCAAAATGGCGTCGAGATGGAGATCGCGAAGTGTTTATTTTTAGTCGAAAATGTTATAGTAGAGGTTATAAGGCGCCTTTTAATTAAGGAAACAAACGCCACAAACCAACAAAAAAGATAACAGCTGTCACGAAGCGGGAAACATTATAAAATTTATAGGTTATAAAGCTTTTACCATAGACACAAACGCCGCGCATATCTGCGCATGTGCAAATCGTTCGATCGCCCGAGAAAGTTGGAAGGTGGTCAACTCGAGACGATATCGTTTCTACTGGTTTTTATCGTTTCAGACTAGCTGTCATTTTGTTCACACGGTTCAAATGGCTGGCGATATTTTGGTGCCCTAGCGATATTCGCCAAAGTGAGAACACCACATTATAAGTACAAGAATATTGACAGCATCTTAACTTTTATTACGAGACGTAGGCATATTCTCGAGTTAGCATGATGATGTTTTGAACAGTATTTTCTATTTCGAGAAGCACCCGATAATGAATATTGGTCTCCCACTCTTTTCCGTAAGTTATCGAAAGTCCTGTAAAAGGAATGTGTTCAAAATATTTACACCATAAATTCAGCGATGAGATTTGTCACCCATCCTGAATGTCTTATTTTATTGCTGGCACGGAGAGTAAATCTTGTGTGTTTATAACATGCCGCAATTCTGCTGGCTACCCCACTTGTGGAGTATGCCGTGATGGTGTAAAAGTACCTAGTAGTTTTTTTTTTTTTGAGAGATAGAAAAGGTACGTGTTTTTATTATCCTTCACTGTATACCGTAACAAGATATCACAGAAGCCATGTGGGGGCGAGGGGATGCATCTTGTCCAGTGATATAGCAATATAATGTAAATACACATTATTATGGCATGAAATTCAACTATGTAGAGGAATAAATCATTTATTTATAATATAATTTGTACCCCTCTCCCATTTTATATATCTATGGATGGCCCATGATATCTTGTATCAGTGTAAAGTGAAAGATAATAAAAATAAATACAACTAAGTATGATCATAAATATATATATTTTTAACTGGATTCTATTGAATAACCTATAGTAGAAATTGATCAGAAAATAAATCTACAACGCCCACACCCTATACTCCAAAGGGACTGGGAACTATAGGAAGGGGTTAGGGGACGGATGCTGAATGAGAAGACAATAAGTATTTCTTGAAGGACTATTTAATTCCATTAAAAGATTGAGATATTCTATGAGAAGTAGGAAGACTATTCCACCAACGAGCACCGCAAACTGAGAATGATTGATAGTAGAAATTGGTGTTATTTATGTGTAGAAATTAAAATCTTGTGATCTTTTGGACACAATTTTACGACTTTAAAGAAAAACAAAAAAAAATATCAAATTAAGAAACAAAACAAAATGTCTTAAATTTCTTTTGTACGACATTTGAAGTAAGCAGTTATTTTAATTACCTCCGTTTAAATCATTATTCTCAAAAAATCAATCCCTCTGTTTATGAAACGAGTTGTAAGAGTGATTAATGTTTTGAGACCATAGTTTATTCCACTTATACCTACTTCAAAACAGCGTGGTTAAATAAAAATACCACGTGGCTCAAATCAAGAAACATTTTCAATAGGAATATGGTCAAGGATACTCGAGCTTGTCTTCAGTATCAAATTAAATAACATTTATTATTAAATAACGATATAAATAGATACACAAAGATATATGAACATAGGCGTATCCAGCATTTTCTTTAGGGAGGGGTAGCAGATGAACTTAGCAAAATGGTTTATGAATTTGGAATGTTTCACGATGTCTCCGTGTTTGTTGTTAAATAATATTTTAGGTCCTTCACATATTTTGAGTCTAACAGCTATCAAATGTGAAAAACCTTTTTGATACCTACCTCGCGACTAGACAGAAGAAGTGTACCTACTCTTCGTTGAGAGGTCTCGATGTTTCTAATTCTAGCTGTTTTTGATACCAAACGACTCATACATTCAAACTTCTCCACATTTTTGTTGAACATTTTAAGAGCTGCCTTATATTTAGTCGCTCAATCGCCTAACTTCTAGGGAAAGGACAACTTCTCACTTCGATACCAATTTTCCATATTTTATTACTGATTTTGCCTAATTTCCTACTATTTTTGAGATACTTAAGGGTAGCAACTTCCCCCTGTTGCCCCACCCCCCTCAGATACGCCCATAATAATTATTATAATATCAGTATATAGATGATGTAAGTATAATTATTATATAGATGTAAAGAATCCACATTAGATTAGTCTAAAGTGCGTATATTGCTATGACGTGCCTCTGAAAGTCTGAAACGCAGTTGAATCTATTTTCCACATTCTTGAAATTGAAAATATATTTAAATACCTACCTAATAATAAGAATAATAATCATTTTATATCTCATCTGTGGACATAGGACAGAGAAGAATTGGACTAGTAAAACGTTGTTCTCACGAGCCGAATATCGTCAGAAAACCGTCTCCAGTAACCGTAAATATGCAAGAAGAATAAATAAATAGATTTACTGTATTTAAATTGGTTTATAGACTCATTTGAGTGTCCCCCTCCACGGAAATCTTTGGTAAAAGGCGAAAGATTTATTCGTATTGAAGGGAAACCAGAGTAAATAAATTTTAGTATATGTACCGCCGAAGCGAGTACAAATATAAACTAGATTCTTCAAAGAATAAAGTACGTCTCCAGTAACCGTAAATATGCAAGAAGAATAAATAAATAGATTAACTGGGTTTTGTATTTTTGGACATCTTGTTCTGTAATTAAAATTTTGTTTCGTTACCAAAATAGTTGAAAGCAAATCATTCACACATGAATGACATTTCCTCTTAGTGCCTAATTAAGATTTCTTCTACTGAATACGTGACTGTCGCATTAGACGTCTTCAGATCTTCCTTCCGTATTACACATTGATACAAGTAGACATACCAACATAAAAATAAGCCAAGTATCGAGTTTATATTTATGTCACTATCCCACTAAACACAATCTCTATCTACTTATTATAGATTATCTACCTATATCAAATTAACAGCTGTGTACACTATAAAAGAAATTATTATCTATCCAATGAAATTAAAATGTTAAATTTAAATAGCCCATGGAGTCCTATATTTTTCTATTATTTATTCTATGCTCTCACGCCACATCCCAAGTGAGGAAGGCAGAGAGAACGGAACGTCATTTAGATCCCTATACTTCTTCCGCCTCCTCTACATTCATGCAACCTTTCATGCTCGAATGTCGGTTTCTCTTACACAACACACGGCCGTCTTTGAGGCTTTGATCTACGTGATATGATCAAGCAACGTAGTTCTCAGACACCCGCGCTTCCTTACACCCCTTCTTTTAGACAAGTATATTTTCTTTGTCTTCCTTTCCCCTCCCATTCGTTCCACATGTCTATACCATCGCAATTTATTTACTCGCATTCTATCCGCAACGCTCCTCTTGTATCCACTCATTTTCCTAATATCCTCATTACTCACTCTATCACGCAAAGTTTTACCAACCATTCACCTGAGCGATCGCATCTCCACAGCATTTATTCCCCTTTCAACCCTCTTGTCCAGATTTCGCTTGCATACACGAGTGTCGGTACCAGAATGGTATTTTGCACCTGCATTTGTGCCATGTCAGACACATTGCCGTTTCTGACAATGGGACGAAGTCTACCGTTCATTCTAGCATCGTTTTTTTTTTTACTTATGTTACCCATGGAGTCTCCGGGAATGAGAAGGTCTCCAACTTTTTCCTGTATCTTTTCCAGTATCCTCTGTAAAAGGCAAGTGTTCGTAACAAGTATAATTAACATGCAGATTGTCCTCATCGTGCCAAGATATAAAAAAACAAGATATTTATTAGAAATAATAGCATGCCTCATCGCTGAATTGTATACCTATGTTAATTGTCTTATATGTGATGTTTTACGAACACCTGCCTTTTACAGGACACTGAAAAACTTACAGAAAAGAGTGGGGCACCCATATCTTTTACTAAAAACATCACAGGACATGTGTTACGATAAACATGACGTAAATAATGTGTGAATATCATTCTTACTTTTATTGTAATAAATACTTTAATGTATCAAATAAATAATATTTAGAAAAAAAATCACTGTTATTTAATAAGACTTTCAGATACGGTGTCTAGATTTCAGCAGTATCCACAATATTATGTATAATAATAATATAATATAGATGGATATATAAGTATAAATATCAGTCAGTTTGTCTACTTGACTTGACAAACACCTGTTATTACAAAGCAAACACAATCATGTATGTACAATGTGTTACGTTATTTTATATGTGCGTACTGTATGTAATGCGAACATATTGTTATATTGCTAGGTTTGTAGATAGGTAGGTACATATTGTTTGTAATATCGTCGTTTCATATTCAAAAAGAGGTATGTGCGAACATTTTTATTTAGGTATACTCTTTAAAAACTGTTCATTATGGCATTAAAATTGTTGTTTGGACTTTTTATTAGCATGTGATATTATTCTTTAAGTGTTGAATTTTTATATTTGATACTAAGAATCACTTTACAAAATGGTTATGATGTCATTTTAAGCAGTTTATTCTAGAAATGTCAATACATTTATAAATTCACATACCCCTTTTTGAATATGCAACGACGATATGTAGGTATGTATTTTAAGTGACTACAAGCCGATATCATAATTGCTATAAACATAATATGTATACTATAACAATATCCTATGTTATACATATTACATATTAATACCCGTACATCTGCATATCGAATAGGCACAAGGCACATAATATTTTTATCAAATATGTACAATACCTGAAACACACTGCGTGGAGCAATATGTTATCAAAAGCGTAATATTATAAAAATATTACATTTATTTGTGTGTTTATCTAAGTTGTTTGAACGGAAAGATTTGATTTTTTTTGAAGAATCTGTGTAATATGTTTGTACAAATTTATAAATGATATGTTAGATAATACAACTCCGAGTTTTTCGGAAAAATCAATCTATTAAAAGTTACAATATTCAGGAGCAAACTGAAGATCGCTCTTCCAACAGAACTTGTCGGGCTCTTGAGGTGGATGCTTCATTATACGGCGCAGAAGAAATCATTATTAGAGCAAAATTGACAAAAAGTATTTAGTTATTTGTAGGATATTGAGTTATTTCTAAGATATTTAGTTATTTGTAAGATATTGAGTTATTTGTAAGATATTGAGTTATTTGTAATACATTGAGTTATTTGCAAGATTTTGAGTTATTTGTAAGCTATTGAGTTATTTGTAAGACATTGAGTTATTTGTAAGCTGTTGAGTTTATTTGTAAGATGTTGAGTTATTTGTAAGATGTTGAGTTATTTTGTAAGATGTTGAGTGAGTCGAAAGATATTGAGTATATTTATAGGATATTGAGTTTATTCGTAATATGTTGAGTGAGTCGAAAGATATTGAGTTTATTTATAGGATATTGAGTTTATTTGTAAGATGTTGAGTTATTTGTAAGAAATTGAGTTAGTTGATAGATATTGAGCTTATTTGTAAGATATTGAGTAAGTTGGAAGATATTGAGTTTTTTGTAAGATATTGAGAATTTGTAAGATATTGAAGTAGCTGTAAGTAGTCAGTTGCAAGTTATTGAATAATTATTTGTATGATGTTGAGGTAGTTCTAAGATATTGAGTTATTTATATGATATTGACTTACAAGCTTACAATGAATAAATAAATAAAGGTTTAACAAATTTTAATAAAAGGCAACATTGAGTAATCGACTAGTAGTATTCAGTATGAATTTAGTAATATAAAATGTTGATACAGCCTATTATCAAACCAACAGGTTACAAGTAAAACTGTCAGTGATGATAATTACAATCTACGGAATAATGAAATAATAAGGGGGAAACCTGTATAATGAAAAATCAAACAACAGCATTCAGGCTTATCCTATTCTCTTCAATTAGACAACATGTTTCATATCACTCACTCCCTCGGCGAGTGAACATGTCTGTTTGTTTCACTTTCACTATCTCTATAGTGAATCACTATATTTATACCATTACAGTATCTCCCTCAAAAGCCAGAGATAGCTAGTAGACTAACACTAACTGATGGATCAGAATACTGAAAATCATGCAAAAAAGAGTAGAATACCTTTTCTGTTCCGGGTATTATAATTATGATAAATGTGCAATGCAGAAAATCTTGATATATTATTTTATATTTGTATCCATTTGAAAACACTTTCGTGTGTAGTTCAGCTATTATGAAATAAAAAAAACAAATGTTTTCTTCTATTACCTAAGTATATGTTCTTTATTGAGAGAGGCGTCTTTCATATTATAAGGACTTTGTTAAATTTATAAGACGAAAGACGTCATATAGTAGAAGAAAATATTTGTTTTTTTTTTTAATTTCATTATTGAATTCTACTACCTTAACACCGAAACTGTGAATACAAAATAAATTCAGCTATTATCTTCACGACTGTTTTTTAGTGGCAGTCCTAGGTATATAACACGAAAAATCCAAATTAAATTATCTACCTATGTACTTATTCAAAAGGAACCAACTTTTCCGTGTTTTTGTTTTATCTTACCTGGCAATTAAGTTTCTTTGTAATCTGAAATAGGTATCTCCTTTTTACGATTATCGCGAATTTTCAGGAATATAAATATTATGTAAAATTTCGGGATACCTGAAAATGATTTCAAAAAAATCTGTACTATAAATAGTCTTTATTTATATCGCTTTTAGTACTTTTTTTACAAACAAAAGAAAAGTGTGATCATTCTTCTTAAAAAAATCATCTTAAATTACGGTGACATAACGCAACCTTGCTTCACTCCGTTCGCAAGAAATTTTGTATGCGAAATCTTGAATTTTTAACTGTCTTGTTACTAAGAGCGACAACTTTGATAAAATAATTGATAGCTAATATTAATGGAATGGAATCGAAACCGGATCTTTCGAATGAAATTCCGAGACTCTACCAACAGATTTCCGATTACCTCAATGGACAATGCAATTCCTCATGCATGTGATCTCCTATTCAATGTTCATCCTGTAGGATCTAGCTGGTTCATATTATGATCTTAACATTTAAACTTCGGACGAACACGTCTTCGAGCATCATTCATCTCAAGTATAATTTCTTAGTCATTATATTATTATATTCATTAATTCTCCAGACGTGCCCAACATTACTCAAAACAACTACCCAGTTAAAATAGTTATACGCAAAATGTTGTCAAGTGAGTTGTTTAAGATGAATTGACAAAGCACGATTTCAAATAATTAAAATAATCAATTCAAGTTAGCAATTATATAGTAGTGTGAAAAACTATAAAACTGGTAGAAACTGGATAAGGTGCCATGCAATGTAGCGTGAACGCGCCGTAGATCAAATCGAGTACCAGAAAAATGCTGTCTGCTTTGGAGATATTATCAAGTATGCATGCTTACAAGTGTCTCGCAGGGTTATCAACAGATAAAGACATTAAAAAAATATTTAAACAGCTAGTAACCTTTGAAAGTTTATCAATACAATATAATAAAGTGATACCTTCGTGAGCATAAATTTTTAATTATTTTTCCATTGATGAATCAAAACTGCACGCATTTATTTTTTGTGGTACACACATTTCATAGAATGGAGAAAGTTTACAATAATTTATTTCTTTCTAGGACCACTTTTGTCCACCTATCGGCGACAGAGATGAAATGTCCATTTTTTCTGGGATAAATTTATTACTCTTTACTTATCTCAAGGTCTAAATTTTGTGTATAAACGTACCTACATTTTTTCTTCACTGCAACCCATGTCCAGGAACTCTTCATTAACACTCCATTCTTTTCTGTGTTCTGCCAACGTTAATCTTTTCGACTGTTTTGAGACTCCGAATAATTATACACATAAACCTAACCATCTTCATCTTCAGCATGCGTCTGTAGCACCACATTTCAAAGGCCGCCAACCGTTCGCTTTCACTTTTGCTGATGGTCCGTACGTCTCGCATCCATATAGCAGAAATTTTCATACAAAGGCTTTAGTATGGTTCTTTCTAAGTCAATATTTGGGGATTCCAATATTTTAGATCAACATCTTTCTATTCATTGATACGATCACTGTATCTGCCTTACGTGGCGTAGCTACTAGACTAACAATATGTAATAAATATACAAATGTATCGTCCTCTCCGCGCCAATAAAAAAATACACTCAGGATAATAAATTATAGTATACCATATTGCTAATCATCATAATCTACTACATATTGATTAATATTTTACCTACTTAACAAGTATGTGACCCTGATATAAATATTAGCAGCAGGTTAGGACCAGTGGTATGTCTATAGGAAAAACCTTGACATTACATTGACCGAATTCGTATGATTATGTAACACACATTCACACAGATTATCTATATACCTATCCTATACCTACCTATTTACATAATTATACTAAAATGACAAATGATTGTAACCAATTTATTCACAGATATGAATTATAATCATTTACACCTAAAATCCATATCGACTATCCAGTTCTATAGGCTAACAACTAGAAAATTATCAAAATCTAGATTTTTGACTTATTATTACACATAGTAAATGATATGCTTTCAATTTAAAAAACAATAAAATTTAAAATTGGTATAATTCTTATAGAAGCACAATGTATTTGTTTTGAGTTTTTGGTAGACCGCCATACAGCTTCAAAACTTTAACGTGACACATAATTATATAGTGAGTTACAATCCATTGGATTGGTCGGCAATGAGTTTGGATTTTCTTCTCCATTCCTCCCTATTTTCTGCTAGTCCCTTTAATTCTACATATGTGCCACAGTTCGTGTCCTTCAGTTGATCCATATAAGTGTCTTGTGGTCGGCCTCTACCATTTCTGCATTCGGTCTTGCCCTCCGCGATGGTGATAACATAGTATCTTGAAAAATTCGAGTTTCTAGTTTATGAAACTAGTTACTAGAGAGTATTAGAACTAGATGAAGGTATTACGCTCTCGTCGATTCTTCCATCACTGATGTTGTTGCCACTCCTTCCAATTCTTCTTGGAATATGCAGTCTTCCAATTCCAAGAATACCAACCTGTCCAAATGTACATATACATTTTCTTACGCTCGTCCTTGTTGGATTGGAAGGCCATTGTATCTGGATACTTTCTCCAGAAACCCTATCCATTTCTGCTTCCATAACCTGTCTTTTACTACATGTTTGTCATTCGTTCTCACCCCTCTCTCACATCTTTCAAAAACCCTAGTAGTACCTAACTATACTCCGTTTCCTGTCATGTGGAGTATGTGATCCAGCTATCATAGTTGCAACACTTTGTAGGTATGTATTTGGAAATATGGAACAAGCATTATAATATGATACGTTGTTTCATATAACTTGTATTTGCAAGGATGAATTGTTTATAGGAAGTTACCTATTTATGCATACATCTCTGTAATTCCATGTCAAAATTGGAAAATAAATATAATATGTCCTATTATTACACAATACAAACGCACTTCGCCGGATATGTTAGTACATACATTATTGTTGATGATTTCAATAAAATATATGTAATATTGGACACACGCAATTGTTCATTTATAATTTTGACAATAGTAAACTTCTTTGTCAGTTTTGAACGAGTACACACGTAATGATCAACTATAAGTACTATAATAAATAACATACATTTAGGCGCCGTAAATTATTAATGATAGAAATCACGATAACAACTTTGAAAAATATAATTTTCATAGAATTTTCCACACAATTGTCATTTTTCTATTAAGTAGTTATTGGCGAAGTTCACTCGAGAGTCGAAAACTAACACATATTATTTTAGTACTTAGTAATTTTTACTTATTTTGTTCATAATAACCTATAAACACTACATTTTTTTACAGAGATGATTAATTTTACGGAATTCATTAAAACCAGTAGGCTAACTGTACACGATGAGCATACGTGTCGTCCTCTCTGTGAAATAAAAATAGGATATACCATTATTGCTGCTTTACAAATAGATACCTACCTCCCTTTTATTAGGACTTCGGAAAACTTGTATAGAAAATATTTGAAGATCGATGTATTCAATTGTAAAGACTGCAAAGTTTTTAGCGAGTTCGTCGGTAGTCTGGGGGTAGAATCTCGGCATTCGGAACAAGGGGTCCGTGGTTCGATCCCAGGTGCCGACAAATTCCCCTTTCCCAGCACAAGCTTTTAGCTTAGTGTGAAAGGTGTATAAGGTTGTATTTGGGTTTATAACAAAACCCAGATGTACCTTTAAAAAAAAACTGGAAAGTTATTTTGTTTTTAAGAATTTCACTCAACATACATACACCTCATTCAACAAAATTCCCTATAATTTCCGAACTCTGGAGAGTGTGGAGATGTTCAAGACAGGATAAAATACCCGAGAAGGTAGTTTATTATTCTTATACTCTCAGAAGGTATTATGATTCTTGAATGGCCTCTTGCGGTGGTTTTTCCAGAAAACGGCGCATCTTAAAAAAAATGTCTAGTCATTATTATTATTACATACTATCCACACAACCAACAGATTGTGCAAACTCCTTTTATAGTAGGAAACAGGGAAAGTGTACCAATGCTTACGAATCGGTTTAGGCTGGATCTACCTCGACACGGTGAGGCGACAAAGTAGAATTAATTGTATTACCATACGGATATTTGAAGTGTATTTGTTTGTATGTGCTTATTTGAGGAAATAAATTAATATTACACAAAAGTGCACTTTATCCATGGTACTTTCACCAATCCCACCCATTCATGTTTCAAACAACTATGTCAAGTAAAACTGCTAGGAAAACCAAAGGCACGTACATGAACAGAACGAAACGGAAAAATAGCGAAACTATTCGATCAAATTATTACGAATCTAATAGAGAAATAATCAACGCCGGAACTTCTTCTATGATACCTATAATTATAAACATTGTGATAGTGACTTGTGTATACTATAACTTATTATACTCGAAGAAATCAATTTGACAACGGCCTCGAAAATGAAAATAAACCGCACACTTGTAAATAAATCACGACATATTAACTACACTTACTTAGGTACTTATTTATTTTTATTACATTTTGTTTATTCACAAATTATAATCTCGATCCAGATTATGACCGTCTCCTATAGGTGTTTTACTGACAAATTGTTTTCACTCATTCATGTCCATGCACAATAAAATTATTCAAAGTAATTTGTATGTAATAATGACCTATAGTGTACCTACTGACTACCTCACTCATAGGAGATGCCGAGATGGTACGCATAGATAATACATGTAGACAATAATAATAATTGGACAATTATTTATATTGCGATAAATCACAAAGCTCATTTGAAGTTTAAATGTTTCAGGAATAATCATAACCGACAGAGTAAATATTGCCAGATTATAAAAATGAATATAAATTATTTATTTTATTTATTTATTTATTTGAAATATACACGGCAAGAAGCCTTTTACATGTTGACATAAATTTTTTTAAAATATAAAGATAACAGTGACATAACCATAGGTATAAAATTACTTAGTGTCTAAAGATCAAACAGTAACCAGAGAATTATGTGTGTAGAATAAATAATAAACACAAATATATATATGATCAATCAAAAATAAAATAGACGACACAATAAATAAGATTGATTGAAACAATAATTATAAATTATTCAATTAAAAATTAATATGAGGTTAAATTACTTAAATAATTGATATAAATAAAAATAAATGAACAAAAACAATATGATAATAATACATACATATATATATACATAGACACATATATACATACACATACATACATATACACACACACACACACACACACATATATATAAAAATATTCATGAAACAAAATCAAACAAAATTAAATCTTAAATGTTCATATCGCGGTAAAAATAAATTGTAATCTTCGAAAATTGAGATTATATCTTTGGGAATACACTTTCCCTAGATCTTAAAGGGCGTACATCAATCAATACCTATTTATTTTCAACCTCCCACACAAAAAGCATGATTCAGCGCCATACAGAAAAACTCAGCATCCGTCCCCCTTCCGAATCCCTTCCTATAGTTCCTGGTCCCTTTGGAATGTTGAGTTTATATAGCAATTTTTTATATTGTTTGTGATTTTTTATCTTTTAGCTATGTATATTTTGTTGTGACGTAGTTATAGATGGAAGAAATCACTAATATAGTGATAATAACATTTTTTTATGTAAATTGTTTTTTTTTTTTATTTTGCTGTGATGCAAGTAATGATGTGCAAGAGGAATAAAACAAATAAATAATAAAAACCGCGAACACCATGATTTGTCCCAGTTTTTTTGGAAGAAATCTGGAGATATATTTGAATTTTCAGTTTTGTTCATTTTCATCGTGGCACTTTGTAATTTTTATTATTATCTATCTATCTATTTATACCTTCACGCCGTGTCCCAGGTGGGGTAGGCAGAGAGAACGGAGCGCTATGTATGAAGATCTACCCTATACACTTCCTCTACATTCATCCAGTTTCTCATACATGCGCGCCAATTTCTTGACTCAATACGCAGCCGTAGAATTTGATCAACGTGCTCAAGCCATGTAGTTTTTGGACATCCGCGCTTCCTTACACCCCTTCTTTCAGAATAAATACATCCTCTTCATGTCCATTTATTCGCTCAACGTGCCCAAACCATCGTAACTTATTATTATTAGACAAAATTAAAAATAATGTTGTTTACGTGAATTTTATATTATCCTTCTAATTCTTTCTCACCGAAATATACGTCTATATTGCAACTTAACCTATTTTTAATACTCTATAATAATCTTGTATTCAGTATAATGAATTTTATTTCATCTTCTTCAATAATATCTTCAATCTCGTTCTATAACAAAAAAAATTGTTTACAATGTCATGTAGATAATTAATTATCAATTCTAACATAAAAGACGCGAACTCATATCTCAAACTTGACTTTGACAGAACAAACAACATTTGAAAAAAATATTTTGGCGCCATTGACAATCAAAATTCAAAATACGTTCGAGGACAAAAATTCAAACATTAATTTTGTAAGTTACACCTAGTAAAAGTTAATTCTTTTATTTATTCTTGGCTCTGGATATTGCGCATGTGCGTCATTGGGTATAAAATATTATGATTATGTACGCAATAAAAAATATTATAATTGGATAACATTATTCGACAATGTATTAAACCAAACCAATTAGGTAACTTAACAAACTGAGATATTTCTTCTTCTCTTCTTCTTCTGCTTCAGTTAGGACTGTGTCCTGTGGTTCTCATAGCCTGCTCCTGGGAGGTGGATGCCCAGCTATCCCTCCATCGTTTGGGTGGTCTTCCTGGGGGTCTGTTTCCTGTCATGCGTTCGTCTGCTGCTATTCTCACCAGTCGATCCGAACTCGCCCTCCCCACATGATCTCTCCAAAAGCGTCTTCTTGCTCTTACCCATCGCACAACATCTTCGACATTACAGATTCTTCTTATTTCTGAGTTTCTTACTCTGTTACGAAGAGTTACACCTGCGATGTCGTAAAATTTTCATCTCAGTGGTTCAAAGTAGGCTTTTTGTTCTGGTGGTCCTCGCTCTTGGTTATCGGTCTTATGCAGGTCTTATAACTGAAATATTTAATGTTTTGTACTGAATTATTCTAATAACAGTTGATTGAGTTGTGAGTTTGTGACATGGTATGTAGCTTTTGGATAGTTTTGGCTTCTCAATTATTTTAACAAAGAAAGAGTGTCGTATTAGGTGTAAGTTATGACCTTTAGAACACTGAGAATGTTCCGTAGAGTTACCCACAAAAGAATAGTTCTCCTATCTCTTTCGAGTGCTCTGTAAAATGCTGGTGATCTTAAAACATCACGAACATCTTCAATTCAATGATCATGGAAATTTCCTTGTTTTTTTTTGTTGTTGGCACAGAGAAGACAATCATATGTTTACGTGCAGTAAATCTACTGGCTACTGGATGTGCCGTGATAGTATAGATAGATTGATAATTTTAACAAGAAAAGAATATCATTTTTCAGTCTAAATTAGGTATACGTTCAACTTTTTTATCTTCAGTTCAAAGGATCGAGATTTGCCATTCATTTTACCTCCACTAAACTATTATTGATCAAAGCTTTCAGTCCTCCCGACACTGCTTTCATTACAATGATTGTTGCGAGCCGATGGCAAACCTTATATTTGATCTGTCCATTTCGCAGTCAATCAGTCTCTTCCTCTTATCCCTTCCACGTTATTGACGTTATTATCAATAATTAAATTTGCTCTTGTCTTACGATGTGTTATATCACTTACTCAATAATTTCAATTTTCTGTCTTGATACATTGTTGCATAACACATAGGTACATCAATTCAGAGAGGCGTAATATTTTCCATTTTTCATCTCATCATGAATGTCTACCAAGTGGGTCAGTCTTGTGATTGTAAGTATTCCAATTTTATTATATAGCTTAGACCAATCCAATCCCAGGTTACCTCTATACCAAACCACGTCACGATATACCTATAGTTTTATTGATGGGAAAATATATTTAATTCATAAACCTTATAAACTTGAACTTCAAATTTAAACCTTGTATCAATGCTTAAAATAAAACTCTAAATTGAATTCTATGTTTATTTTATTTATACACTGGAACCTCGACAATTCTCGAAGAAATTATTTAGTCCTCAAGATAAAGCTAGGAAAAATTAACAATTTGGTCTATTTGTTTCTTACACTATACACTATAGATCAAGGGTGGCCAACCCGCGGCCCGCGGCCCGCATGCGGCCCGTTGGGTGTCTACGTGCGGCACGCGAAGCATATGCACACTTTTTTTTAATAAAAGTCGGTACAAGTATCGTGAAATTTTTGAAAGGGGTATTTTACTCGTATTTATTTATTTATTCAGATATTCACGGCCGAAGCCTTTTACATGTAAAAAAAATAGTATACATAAAATACATGCATACAAAAAGTATTATTTTTTAAAAAAAAAGACACAAAACAATTAATTTAATACAAAACAAGAGTACAATTAAATAATAGAATAATGTTAACTTAAGTAAAAAGGTTTTTTATAAAAATTTGGTCAAGAGATCTTGAGAAAATATTCTTAAAGAAAACCGAGGAGTTTTGAAACATTTCAAATTCCTATACCATTTTGAAAATTCGGCGACGGGGGGGGGGAGGGGTAGAAATTTTAAGGTGAAGTAAAATTATCAAATGTTCCATATAATCTCATTCTGTAATTTGGCCCGGCTGCTGAAAAGGTTGGCCACCCATGCTATAGATATTTCCTTAAGTTCATAAATTTACAGGTATAACTCAACTTGCATAATGTGAAAAAAAGGAAGGAACCCTAGATAAGTCTAGATAAGTCTAGAACCCTAAATTTTATATTGGCACGAAGAGGACAGTTTGCATGTTTCTTACATGCAGCTGATCTGCTGGCTACCCCACTTGTGGGATATGCCGTGATGGTATAGTAGTATAGTAGTAGTAGTAACCCTAGATAAGTCACTCGAAGAATTTCGTATTGAGAACCAAATTAAAGCAGTCCTTTTCACTAGCCTCTTTGAGACGGTCTAAGGATCGTAAAACAGCGCCAAAGGAAACAATTCATCCAACATCGAGATCTTTGTATCTTGGAAGCTATGGGATAGTGTATAAGGAAATTAAGCTATCGCAGGAAAAGCTGGATTTAATAGGTGTCCAATATCTGTAGTGGAGAAACATGGTTTATAGTGTAAAAATATCTGTAGTGGAGAAACATGGTTTATAGTGTAAAAATATCTGTAGTGGAGAAACATGGTTTAAAGTATAAAAAAATACCCAACTATGATAAGTGACAAGGAGAAAAGAATTCATATTTTATGATTACCATAAATAATTGTTACTTTTAGGTGATATTTTAAAATAACGCAGATCACCACAGTACATATTGTTAATGCGACCAAAATCTTTATGATTCAAATCTTGTCTATCTATCTATACCATTACGGCATCTTCCATGAATGGAGTATAGTCAGTGGATTAACTGCTTGTAATAAAAATACAAGTTGTCATTTTCGTGTCAGTAAAAAATTAGTCCGGGTTAGTTGGAAGACATCGCATTTTAGCGATAAACTCGCCCTCTGTGCATTGAATTGTATAAATGATATTTTCTATGTTAATATGTATTATTGTAAACAATGTACAGTGAAGAATAAAATAAATAAATAAATAAAAAATAAGACTAATATCCTTCGTGCCAATAAAAAATAATACTGTGACCTGTGACTGATGTCAATAAAAAATAATACTAACATCCTTAATAGGATGGACAGCATACCTCATCGGTGAATTGAAAATATTCAATACATCTTATTACTGATGTTTTACGATTTGATATTTTTGTGTTTTGGGTAAGAGAAATCGACGTGCGTGCATGAGAAATGGAATGAATGCAGAAGAAGCTAAAGAATTATGTAAGGATAGACCTGATCTATATGGCGTTCCGTTCTCGCTGCCTACCCCACTTGGGATACGGCGCGAGGGAATAGATAGATATTTGCCTCTAACCCTTTGTCGATCTTGTGTAAAAAATTGCGTATGAGAGTGATACTATAACTTGAATAACTAGTGTCAAAGCACTTGATGGAGGATACTACAGAACTCGTTTTGACAAACAATTATACTTGGTATATATATACTCTCACTCATTCTTAAGAAGTGTTCTCATAAATATATAAGTATAATAATGACCATATATGTAATTGCATTGTTTTTTTTTATAATTAGTACCTGTGTGTGAGTATTTATAATATGGGTATACGTGAGAAACAGAAGTTGAATGAATTGTGCAGAACATATTGTAATTATTCATAATCGCATCAACTGGATCAGATATCGATGATGTTTTATTGTCAACAGAAGAATGTTAAAGTATTTAGAGGAGAATAAAATGAAATATTTACCTCCATCATGATTTCAAATCCTAAATGGAAATTTTAAATTAGTATTCTAAATAATAAAACATCTAGTTTCATGGCATCAAATTTTATGCAAAACTGTTAAAACGATTTTCATTCATCGGAATCTCGATCAACTTGATTGGTATTTTTATCAGATTAAAACAATGCTTAGTTTTTCTTCAATGTTATCTGCGTATTCTGGGGTATATAAGTTAAAGACCACGGCATTCTATAATTTAATTTATTTATTTATTTATTTAAGCACATTCACGGCTTTCGCCTTTTACATGTTAACAACACAAAATAAATATAACAACAACAAGCAAATTCAAAGTCATAAAAAATAATAATCAAAATAAAAGTAGGTAAAGATAATAATTAAAATAACAAAATATAATGTTGAGATGTCAGTTCGTAAAAGTAATAATTTAATTTATATGTAACGTCAAAATATGTACAAACTCACACAAATAGATACAATATCGATGTCTTTAAATAACAAGTAATAAAAATAAAATTTTGAATTAAATAAATCAATTAGATCAGGAATAAAAAAAAATAAGAATTAAGAATTCAATAATTTTGAAATAAAAAAGTTCAGACGACAACTAACAGAAAATATATCTTGAGTTAAAAAAAAAACTAAGATGAAAATGATTCATACAAATCAATGCATTATAAAACTATAAAATGCATTATTGAGAAAAAACATTAAATTTGTCTTCCTCAGGATTAAAATAGTAAAATTTCCACCACTTACATAATTATACAAAATAAATAAAATAATACACATAGTCATAGACATAGCGAAAAATATCCGCAAAAAAATAATTTGACCTTCATAATGAACGAATAAACATAATATCTTGATGTTATTTATATGTATAATAAAAGTTATTCAGATATAATATGATAAAAGGATAATATTTTTACAGATACAACAGGGGTAGTAAACCATACCTATGGTCTATGAACGCCATATTTAGATTTAAATAAAATTATTCTAAACTTAATAGAATTAAATTTATACTTGAATTAAATTAAATTATTTTGTTTATGTATGTAAGTATGTAATGTTTTCATTATATTTTTATTTATTGTATTGGGTTAGTTAGAACATATCGCTTCGGCGATAAACTCGCCCATTGCACAATATCATTTGCATCACCTCTTTAATTTTGTAATCGCTTTGTTCTATACTGTGCAACAAAGCTTTTTCTCATTATTGAAATAAAATACAGAGTTAGAGAGAGAAATTCAAAATAAAGGTTCGATATTTAAATCGTCTGTGTTGTTTATCTTCCTATTTATAGGGCAAATATTGACAGTAAAATGAAGGTGTACCACCTTTTATACGAAAATCGAAATAGATATATATGTTTTCATTTTTTGCAATGAAGTTCAAATTTTTTTTTACTTTCTAAATTTTTACATAATTAATATATACACACATGTACATACCATAAAATGCCACTTCCTTTGAGCAGTAAGCAGAAAGGATCGAGGGTCATTTTCTCATGTTCATGCAAATGCTTTTTGCTTCCATAACATTCATGCAGTTCCTCGCTCAGTTGCTTTTTACTCATTGTACTTATCTGGTTTATTATTTGTTTATTTATTTATTCATTCTTTACTGTACATTGATTTCAAACAATTACATAAAAGGTAAACATTCAAGTTAGATACAATCAATATACAAAGAGCAAGTTTATCACAAAGGCGCGATATCATTCCAACTAACCCAAACATAACGTCATGATTTAGTTATTATGTTCTCAGGCTGCCTCATCTTTGGACACCTTTTCTCTCGTAAGTCTTCTCGGTAACTCCATCATCATTCATTATTTCCACATACCTACCCTGTATGTTATAATATTCATCTTTACGTAATATCTAGCTACAAAATTAATAAAAAAAAATAGTAAAGACCTACAGTTTCATACTTCTGCAAGATAACACATTTAATGCTAAGCAAGTTTGCTAAATTCACAAAGATGTTGTGACGTCATCCCTGCCCATATAACACTTTTGATTTACAGCTTCAACGTACTAAATAATAATAAAGTTGTATGATACTTACAATATATTTAAAATTTAAAATCATTTATTTTTTCAGCTTCAGCAGCTATTTCTGTATTTTATAATAATAATGTGATGTGCTACTTATATTTACATATCTCAGAGTTATCACGATTACATATTATTATGATACACGTACGCATTGCAGCACATAATATTATTATCTACAAACAAATCTCGCAATATAAACATTGTTGCATAACCGTAGCGAGAAAATAAAAGTGAATTTCAGTGCACGTAGTTTTATTGCTCTAGAATTCAAAAACAATTTACTTTTTCAAGGGATGACCTGAAGCGAGTAATTTATAGTTATGCCCTTTTCGGAAAGGCATTAGATTGTCATAACTGCTCATCCTAAAGCAATAATAACTTCTCTACAGCTACACTAACAGAGCATTAATACATGTGAAATGGTAGCTACTTAACTTACCGTTCGTAATAATTAACATACCAGTCGTTTTAAAAATAAGAAGTTTAGGATGAATGGATGGATGGAATATAATATTATTCGTGATTCGAGTGTTCTGTAAAAAGCAGGAATTCGTACTAAGTACATACTATTTTTTTTTTTTTTTAAAAGATATATCTGGGTTTTTGCTATAAACCCAAATACAACCTTATACACCTTTCACAGTAAGCTACTAAAAGCTTGTGTCGTGAAAGGGGAGTTTGCCGGCACCTGGTATCGAACCACGGACCCCATGTTCACAAGGCCGAGACTCTACCTCCAGGCTACCGACGAACTCGGTTTCGATTCGTTCGAACGAAACGAACGAATTAAAAAACATATTTCTCGATCTCAACATTTTTGTATAGGAATTTTACAATCAACTTCTGTTCAGTCAGACCATCATATTATTGAGATCCTTGGGGAATACAGTTGTCTTATTTTATGATTACAAGTCATGTTTTGTTAAAATAAAAACAATGTACCGATATATACATGCACATGTATTCACAGAAGGATTATCTTGTTGATGTCATTGGTCCTATTTGTTTTGGCATCTATATATTTGATAACTTATTATGTACAATATTCATTGTCTTTATAAGTACCTACCTAGGCCTTTGTAATTTACAAATTAACACAAGTACATTTGTAATAAATGTACTCGATTTTGTATTTATTAATATCTACGACCAGTGGAGTAACTATATTGTATGTATACATTGTATGGGGGCCCCCCAGTAAAAAACGTCACGTTGTAATTCAATTTTAATAAATTACTTAAGTAGTTACCCAGTATGACTAATATTGTGCGCATTTTACTTAAATACCTATCTTATAAATTTTATTTTCAAAAGTATAGATTAAATAATTTTATTGAAATAACAATTTAACATTAACAAGATATTTAATTATTAATAAAAATAAAACTCCAAGCATCCTGTTCCGCAAAAGTGTAATTTATTTGAATTTGTATAATATGGTCTTTAATTGCGCCTAATTGATTTTAAGTAGGTACCTACTTTAAATTTTATTAAAAGTGTTAGGTTACTTCTGAGCTCACGACCTCTCGGACCGGGGGCCCGTGGCATTTTGCCAACCCTGCCACCCTATAGTTACGCCACTGTCTACGACTGCATACATGACACAGTGGTAACAGCAGTGACACAAATAAAATGATTTATCGGATAGATAAGAAATATGTAGGCTGTTGCTGCTAATCTTGTAGGCTTTGTATTTCATATTATTACAATATTCGTATTGATAATAATATTAGGTGTTGCAAACTGCAATAATAAAACTAACACCATGCTGTTTGAGATATTTACACATTTTGTATTCATACGTGACAAATACGTGACAGTGGACTCAGAAAGCAGTGTAGGTGAATGTATTCATCTATATCTTTTTATAATACTAAATTTCGGATTAATCTATGATTGTAAAATGAATAGATAAATCTATTTACTCTGTCGGTGTTTAGGTAGTAGAATTCCATCTTCTTCTCAAAGTACCATGTCAGGTCCCCCCGACGTCGGCTATCACCCTGGCGTAGGCCTCTCTGTCCTGTGCCAGCCGGAACAACACCTCCACCCTCCGAACTCCGGTCCACTCTCGGATATTTCTCAGCCAGGAAATCTGCCGCCTTCCCACACCACGACTACCTCAATTTTAGAATTCCATAACATTTGTTTTAAGTATTTATTTCATTCAGATAAATCTATGATTGTGAAAGGTGAAAATCATCCAAATAAAGGTGCATTGCCAATATTATTAAAAAAATACTGTATCTCTCACACGTGAGTTATTCAATGGGTTAACATAGTTGCATGCATGCATGCATGCATAGGTCATGCAGACTTTGTGGCCACAAGGGAAAACATTTTCTGACTTCAAAAACTTCTGTACTTTCTTTGGTAGCCTAATATCACCTTCAAGTACCTAACGATATTGCATTGACTAGAAGGCATAATATTTCTTTCAATTTTTTGCCCCAATATTTTTATTGTGTGGCCGCTAAATATTGAGTGCTTCCTCATTTCGCGTTTCATCAAAAAATCAATAAAAAAGCAACATGCATACGAGTAATTAACATTTGGATATGTTCACAATGATAATAATCGGTAAATAAATAAAATATATTAGCAAGCATTAGTAATCAAATGATCCTTCGTGGTATTTAATATTCCTAATACAAAGCTAACACAACTTATTGGAACAAGGGCGATTGACAATAATGTCATTATATTTACACAGATTATTTGAATACATAATATAAATATTGTGTTGTATGATTGTTGAATAAATCCTTTTTACAACTCTATCTATCTACCTATATCCTTACGCCGTATCCCAAGTGGCGTAGGCAGAGAGAACGGAACGATTTATAGATATATCCTTACATACTTCTTTCGCTTCTTCCTTTTTGTCATTCTCTCTTCTATTTACATTACCACATAAAATACATAAGTTACACTGTTATAAAATGCTTTACCTAAAAACTTAGTTTTGATATTTGAAAGAGATACTTAAAAGTTAACAATATTCAAAAATTAACTTTAATATTTCAACAACTTTTATTTCTTAGTATCGTATTTTTCATAAAAGAATTTAAACTAGTCGCCTTTTATGTTTTATCATAAAGAGTTTACCAACTGAATCATACAAAAATGATGTCCGGTTAAAATCCTGGTATGGTTATGACACACAAACATGAAATTTCAACGATTAGAGTACAACAATCAACGCGTGGTATTTTGATGTATAACATTTTTCATATGAAAAAATATTTGTGATTCGATGATATCACTATTCGCAGCTATCTTCAGTTTATTGCATGGTTCGTGATAATTCAAGTTGCCATATTCTCATGAATTCTGTAATTTATTCGTTACTTTTCAGTTTCCTGTCAGTGAGTTGTTGGCTTGGCGCGTGTACCCGGAACAAGTACATATTGCAGATTTTTTCGACGAGTGTTTATTATAAAAAAATAATTAGTTAATCAACAATGGCCGGTAATTTAGCTAAAGTAATCAGTGCTAGCGTCAAAGCCGTAACAGCTCCTGGTGTAAATTCAAGTCTTCCATGCCTGTCTCAAGTCAGAAATTGTAAGTATTTTATATCTTTACGAAATACTTAGGTTATGTCCTTTCGAGATACATTAAAGGATATTTAAACAAGTGTTGTAAAATCGTTATGTAAAAAAATAAAACATAAAATTCGTGTTATACTGTTGCATATAAATTATAACAAAGTTAAATTCACCCATTGTTCTTCTAACAAAGGGCCCCTGGTACACATTGTTTGGGGGTGTATAAAGATATTTCCCACAACAGCGGGCCGGATGTAAACTAAGCCTTAAATAGCGGGCCTATATTTTTACCCAATCTATAATAGCAATAATTGTTAAAATTATTTTATGTACAGCGTCGTATATTTTTTGGGATTACATATTTTTGACGTTTAAACGTCAATTTTTTATGACAAATGTGTCGATGACCTTGTAAGATATTTATGTAAATATTTTTATATCAGCTGATGCCCTTTTAACAGATTACTGTGAATAATAAAATTGTAGATTTAAGTATGCAGATTAAACTTACCAGTATTTTTTGTAATCTTATCCGATTTTTTGTCGTTCAAAGCGCCGCATTATTAATATTATTATCATTATTATCTATGTTTATTTTTACAAATCACATTTTACGCATGCATTTCGCACATTTTGTATTGATCATTCTATATATCTAAACAAAGTTTATTGGTAAAATTTCATATAGGATGAACGCATCAAAATCAAATTTTATGAATTTTCTACCTATAGGTACCTATTTGTATTTATTTATTACAAGCACAAAACAGACAGTAACTACATAATTATATAAAGTAACGAAAAAATGTAAATCATCAAAGATCAGCTATCATCCAACACCATGTGCCACAATTCGGTATTCGGAAAGAGTTCGTCGGTAGCCTGGAGGTAGAGTCTCGGCCTTCAGAACAAGGGGTCCGTGGTTCGATCCCAGGTGCCGGCAAACTCCCCTTTTACGGCACAAGCTTTTAGCTTAGTGTGAAAGGTGTATAAGGTTGTATTTGGGTTTATAACAAACCCAGATATATCTTTTTTTTAAAAAAAAAAAATTAATTTAAAAAATGTAGGCACCTAACAATATAGGTAACTATAATTTTTATAGTTTTTTTTTTTGCGAGAAATTATCAGCCCATCTAAATTTGGTCGATTTTATGAGCTTAAAATTGAGTTTTAAAAAACTCTATAAGGCAGGTGTTAAATTCAGTGATGAGGTTCGCCACCTATCCTGAATGTCTTAATTTTGTATTATGCATGAAGAGGACAGCTTGCATGTTTATTACATGCAACTGTTTGCTACCCCACGTGTTAGATATGCCGTCATGGTAATGCAGTGCAGTATAAAATTAATTATTTGCATTTTTCATACACAATGCTGTAGCAAGAAATAACGCCTAACCTAAAAATCAGTCAAACATAAAAAATTAAGTATACTGCCTTGTAATTCGTTAAAGACGTACGAAAATTGAAAAAAAACCTTTTTTGTTTAAAATTCCACCGGAGTCTTATTCTTCAGGTGAAATACTGCATATCTGCATAAAAATGATCCAAAACAGTCGACGTTTAGATACCGTTCATGTCGTCAAAAATTCGTTTTATTTTCACCATAGCTTGTTGATTTATTTATTATTTACTGTACATTGATTAAAAGCAAATTTACACAAAAATACATTCATACAATCAATATACAGAGGACGAGTTTATCGCAGAGGCGCGATTTCTTCCAACTAACCCTATGATTCATTTTACGTGTATATTCTGAAATATTAATATTTTTTATTAAACAATTTAACTACTAAAGTTCCTAACTTATTTATACTATTACTACATTTTACTTCATACAAAAAGCACAGATCGTCCTCTCATTACCAATATAAGTCAAGACATTCAGAAAATAGATTTTAATATTTTATTCAGTATTATTTTTTATTTTTTTTTACAATGGTATATGGTACAATTTACAATTAGCATAATAACGTACCTATTAACGTTTTATAATTCCCCAATCAGCATGTAATAATTGCTGGTATGAGGGGAACAATAACTAAATGATATAATAAAAAACATTAATGAATTTAACATACTTAATTAAAATTATAGATGTCTTATGTAAATAAAAAATCTTATAAGAAACCAAAAATCTCTTAAATGGTTAAAAATTAAGAGTCTCATAGATAAGTACTAAATTTTAATGAAATTTAATTTCACCCTCTCTTCAAAATCTTTCCCATGTAAAAACACATACGCCGAAAAATAAAACATATCTGCTTTCTTCTGATAAATAAAGATCATAAAATCATGTCATATCATACATCGTAAAATGTTTTGACCTCAGAAGTTCAAGACATTAAAATAATAATATAGTCTATCAAATATAATTTTGCAGAATGTTCCGGTGAGATCTTACGAAACGTAATCTTCATTTAATTAACTTTAATATCAAATTGTTTTTACAGCTAATGTTAATAATTGTTACCAGGTTTTATTACTTTTGATAAACTGTATACAGAAAGCGGATGTTTGTAATCGCGCCGATAGTTTTGACGTTTAATTTTAAACGTCATATCTTGCGCAGCGTGAGCAAGTTTTTGTTGCCGTGTAATGATACATAACAAAAGAGTGTCTACAGACGCGCTTTTGCTGCCATATTTTTTTTAACGCAATCATCATTATATTTCTATATTTTATTATCGCGGCATATCCCCACAAGTGAGGTAGCCAGCGGACCAACTGCATATTGTGATAAACATGCAGATATTTATTTCATTTTTGGTTGAGTTGCATGCAAAGAATGACACAACTAATCAAGTTTTTGAGAAAATAGTAAGGCACACAAAAAGAAGCCTAAATATAAGGTGGTTCTCGAACAAAAACAAGGAGAGAAGTGAAACTGGTGAAACATTTCAAATTCCTTTACCAAATTTCTTAAAAATTTTCAATGCCCCTCTGAAGTATTAACCTATATTGTATAGACCAGTGTTCCGCAAACTTTTTGAGTTCAAGGTACACCTATCAAATCAAGAAATTTTAGAGGTACACCAAAGAAAAAAACAAATGCTATTTTTAACAAAGCGCCTCGCTCATAGCTCTCAACTATTTTTAGGTGTATTATTTGCACAAAACCTTGCCTTTTTTCCGCGGCACACCAAGTGATGACCACGGTACACCAGTGTGCCGCGGCACACGCT